>JAJOOR010003582.1:0-81804 GCA_036250505.1 Solanum acaule
TCCCTATTTCCCGTTAATTAATGTTGAATGTACTTCCGCGACCGATGAAGTGTGATGACAAGTTTGAGAGGCTTGTTTGGGGTTCCTTCGGGTTCCTCATTCGCCATGTCACGTCTAGGCCCTAGGCTTGGGTCGTGACAAGACTGATCGTTTGTGTCCATTTGTGTTTCAATTTCCTCCATTTCAACCTAACAAAGCATATCCAATAAGCAGTCATGTAAATTAAAATTTAGAACACATATTTGATCTCAATAAAAACTTGTAAATAGAAAATAGTCATACAACTTTACTATTTGTGTTTTTTAATTTGAGGTCTTGTACAAACGCCCAGGTTTCCTTGTTCTTGTGACAACGAAGATCTCCTTAGCTGATACAGTTTCCTCTTCCTTTTCCTAGTCAAACAAAAATAAATATCAAAAATTTCTTAAATAATAGGTTAAGAATCATTAATAAATAATAGAACGCACCAATTTGTTATGGATTAAAGCAAAACTCTTTTTGCCTGCGGTGTGTGGATTCATCAGCTTTTTTCGATTCTTAGTATTTATTTCAGATATTTTCTGCAAATAAATAAATGAATAATGTAAACCAAAAGCTTATGGTGCTACATAATGTACTATAAAAGGTCAATGCTCCTTATTTTCTAACTAATATCAAAAGGTAAAATTTAGATTTATCCCAATGTAACAAACAATAGTAAAAATATAAAGTTCATGCTTCCATACTGGCCAATTACTCACACTTGTATTAGAATTCTCCTACGTCCAAACAAGTTATTGTAACTTAATTTAAAGCTACATGTTTAGACTCTAACTAAAAGTCTGCACAAATGCATTTCTCGTGGTCCTCCATTCAAGTTGCTTCTTGTTTATAGAATGTATCTTATTGGAAGACTCAAAATTCAATCTCTCACTCTTAGTAATTGATAATGAACAAGAAATTTACTTAGGTGATACATCTGGTTATTCTTTTTCACTTAACAATGAGCTAGACATATCATCACTGCCACTCAATGGAACATCATCTGAGAGTGGAAGATACATACTGATCCATACATATCATCTCCCTACTTATATGTGAATCACTTATGGCTTCAATAAAAGATAAAGTGACTGAGTTATCAAAGTATGTTTCAACTCTGAGTATAGCCTGAAGAACAAGCTATTTGAAGAAACTTGTAAGACATCAACTAGCAATTTAAAACAAAAAAACATCTGACCAATCACCACCCTGGCAAAAGAAACTAAACTACACAGAATAGAATAGAAAAATAAAAAAATTGTCAACTTGAGACTCTGAAATACATTTTACCTTGAATTTCTCAGACTTCCATTATTTGAGGAGCTCTCTAAACTGACATTCTGTAATATGACCGGGCTTTTTGGCCATTCGAATTTCATCATTATCGTAGGGTCGTAATAATTGATCTGCAAATTAGTTCCATGCCTTCTCTAAGCTTCTCGAATTGTTACCAGAGTCCAACCTTTTGCAGCTTCAGGAATAATGTATTTCTCCTACACTTTCAAGTCATTTAGTTAACAAATAGATGCAAAACACTTTTACAAATATTTAAATATTGAAAATTTCAGACCTTGGTGTAATCCCATAAATCCTTTTTGGTGTCCATGTTCCTCCAATCAAATATATCAAATGGTCAAAGTGTCTCAGCTCTTGCCAATGTGCCTAGGAAGCTACTTAACTCTGTTACAACTTCATCAGTAGGACCAACAGGTTGATTTAACCTATTTAGTGTGATCAATTTACGCTCGCATCGGTTATGTACATTATGCATTTGTGTTCTGCCTCTTGTATTTTGAGTGGGATGGCCTTCAACAATAAGAAAATATAAGAAATTAGAAATCATGGATGAATGCAATAAGTTTCTAAGCTTATATGTTACCTTGTTCTTCATATTGTTCATTTGTTGGAGGAATGGTAGAATTCATTTACACTTGCTCTTTTAGAAGCTGCTCCTCTGGAGGTTGTTCCTATACAGATTGTCTATTTGCTTCAAATTGTCCATGTGCTTCAGATTGTGGTGCTACTGGTTGTTATTCTTCAATTAATTTTAGAAGATGTCCTTTCTCTAACTCTATAGCTTGAACAATTTCATTTGTTGTCAATAACCGTAGTTTTTTATTTGCCAAGAATGATAACGATCCAGGTTTAGCGAAGTTCTTTTTTGCTTTTTTGTTTCTTTTTTTGAAGGCTCTTCTTGACTCATGACTATTCAAATCTGAACAAATAATCACAAAGATCTTACAAATCACATTTTTTATTATTAAAACTGCATAAATCTAACTTTCAGATGGAACAACAACAAGCATGAGGCACTAAATAGAGGTGGAACATTATTTCTGAACAAGCATACTAACTCCAACAAGAGATGGACTAGCAGAAGTTGATATGCCATCCTTCGGCTACATCTAATACTTCTTTAAATAAAATCAAGCATCCAGTACTTAACACCAGTAAATCAGCAAAATTTCAGAATATGAGAAATAAAGAGAGATATTAGAACTTGAATTCTTGTTGGTCGACTGTGAAGTTGAAGATTCCTCAAAGAATGTAGAAACAGGAATACTGATAAATGAATAAGAGAGAAAAAAGACTTAACAAACGTATTAATCTCAAAAGAAGTATATATCCAAAGACAAACGTATAAATAAGCACATTAATAGAAACAGAAGAAGAGACAATCGACATTCATAATTGATATGATGCAACTCAAAGGAAATTTATTACTAACTACAAAAAAAAAGTATATATCTGAACTAGTTAAACAGATCCTTTGTCAATCATCAACCTCCATCCAATCCCAATCAGTATCATCAATGTTATCATCAACCTACATC
Source organism: Solanum acaule (assembly GCA_036250505.1). NCBI lineage: Eukaryota > Viridiplantae > Streptophyta > Magnoliopsida > Solanales > Solanaceae > Solanum > Solanum acaule. The sequence goes on from JAJOOR010003582.1 coordinate 2,856, forward strand.
TTCAGAATGTTGTGCAAGGGAAGACACTTCAATGATAACAACAGGGAGATCTACTCTTGACCATCTAACATCAATATCGAGTAATCTTTCTGATGAACCAATGTCATCATGATTAGTCTCCCTCCAAAATGTTTCTTTAATATTAGGACAATTCTCTTCCTCCAAATCATATAAGTCAATAGGAACTTTATTTCTTGCATAATAAACATTTTTCTCAATTGGGTCCTCCACGTAAAACACTTGATGAACTTGAGATGCTAGTACAAAAGGATCATTTGTGCTACATTTTCTGTTGAAGTATACTAGAGTCAGTCCATATTCATCAACTTCATTATGAAACCAATCACATCTAAATAGCACAACACTAAAGCAACCCCAATTGAAGGATTTTCTACAGGGAACTTAAGTTGTAGATATTTACTGTAGTTAAATGATTCATGGATTCAAGTTTTTTAGTATTTTGTTGAAAAAATCAGAATGCTAATTGATTTTCTTAAAATTAGAGCAGTTCATCAGTCATTTCCTAAAAAATTCATACTTGGTCACAAGCTGAAAAATTAATGCAACAGGGGAATCAATATTTTTTGGATTTATTAAACAAATAAGGTTATTTCTACTATCCAGACCTAACTTTATTTTGTCAATGATTGTTCATAATCTTTCCTAATGCTCAACTTCAACAGCTCGTTCTAGTTTCCTCTTTCATAAACTGATCTCACATCAACTACAAAACTCAGTTTACTATCTTTATACAACAATTTTTTCCGTGTTAATGGACATCCAAATGACATGAGTCACTTGTAGGTGGATAAGGTAAATCAAAATCTATAAGCAAAAAATTAATACATCACGAGAACTTGCAAGTACAAAGTTAGAATTTCCTAATCACTTTACGAAAAATCAGAACTGAAACTCAAAGGTTTAGCATCAAACTATCAAAAGATCCTTAAATATAAAATGTTAAACAAATAATTTAGAGTATATCAACAAGAACCATCATTTCAACTATGTTTTTTTGACATCTACCTTTTATTTGACAAAATAGGAAAACTTAACAGTGAAGTTAGTACATGAATTTGTTGTATTATTGAAGAATCATTTGTGCTTGATCTATAACAAGGTCATTTATGGGCCAAGAAAGTTAACAAGTTAAATAATTTTTCAATGACAAAGAGTTCTTTCACAAAGTCAAGGCAAAATCTCTCTAAATTTCCAGAACATAAATATATATATACTAGTTTAGTCCTTACATAAATATAGAAAGAAGTAAAAGAAAGAATTGTAGTAATAAGAAGCTCTAAGAGGGCTAGAGATTGTCAATAATAGATTCAATAATTTCTTACTTAGAAGTATTAGGTGCATTATTTCTAAATTCCGTCAATTTAATGTCTCATCTGTATCAAGGGTGAACTCAGAAATTTAATAAATAAAAGTTAGCCACAACTTTCACCATCAAAAATACAATAAAATTGAGTTTTCACCTATTGATTTACTTAGATTGGACATCAGTTAAATGAAATCTTCTACTTACAATCAGTAATGATATTTTTGCTGGCTATATAGAGAACTTGGCTGCGTTTTCTATAGATATATCGCATATTTAGTAAGTCACGCTAGGAAAATTGTAAATATAGACAACCAACACTAACCCAATTTCTGAATCAGAACAAGAAAGATAGAAAGAGAAGGGAAAATACAATTACAGTCATTTCATGATTACTAGCAAAATCTTCAGGCTTAGTATCAAACAAAGAAACAGTAACAATTATCAAAAGACGGACTACAAAGTTACATCTTCTAAGCTTATAGATACAACAACTAGAATAATAAAAATTCTCAAATCTCGTTTTGGGTTTTCACATCTGAAAAAGGGATACGATATCGACAAATCAAAAGAGAAAAATGATAGAAATCACTATGGAACTTACATACATAGTTGTTGTAGCAAGACATCAGCAAAAATTAAAGTTCAAAACAACAACTTTAGACTTTCGTCCAACATGGGATTTCAGTTCACATTCAAAGACCTAGAAAATCACTTTAAATTGTATTTTCACAACTTTGAAAATCAGTTTACAGTACATATCACTTCACTCAAAATGCAAATAAAAATACTACAAGCATTAGAACGAAATAAACTACCAATCGGGTATTGACTAATAAAATTGAAACCAACTTCTTAAAGAAATTTCGCAGAGAATTCATAAATCTTCACCAAATCTAAAATACAAACTATAAAACACAAATAGATTACATCACAGGCCTAAATTAGAAAAAATAACATAAATTTCAGACAAACCCATTTGTTATCAAACTCAAGTACTAAGTCGAATCTAACTATCTTTGAAAATGGCCTCTAACTAACTAGAAGTACTGGGACATGCCCCAACTAAATCTAGCAAAGCTAAAACTAAAAGATTGAAATACTGAAGTAAATAACATGACTATTATCCTCAGAGAATGAGGACTTACCACTGATGTTGCTGAGCTAGATATCGGGAACCGATCTATGTGTGATCTGGCTGCTGAGGACCTGAACCTACACCACGAAAAGATGTAGTGCAGAGTGTGCCTCAGTACTTGAGTGGTACTGAGCATGCATGATAGAGTAAAGCTGAAATAACATATAACTGAACATGCAATAAAGCTAGGATATAAACTGAACATGATATAGATACTGAATACTGAACTAACTGAATACAAAGACCGCTTTTATAACATCCTGATAGTTAAAACCGACTGTACTAAAATGTGGTCAATGCAATAGAGTCTCACTAAACTGCGGGAACTACTAATAACCGACATAAAACCACATGAGCTAAATGTGGAGTCCAATGTATACTCCCCATCGAGAGGACCCAATACACATGGCAAAAGGTGCAGAGGCATGCTGACGTGATCACTAAAATGCCCATAGAGGGGAGTTACAACCTACGTGGCTCATAGTTCTGGAACTATATGGGTGACTAACCCTAGTCCAACTCGGTATTAATCTACTCCTAATAGATTAAATGATTAACACATTAAGACTGGATTTCTGTAATATACTGGATAGCTCAAACTATCATGCAAACTGAGAATACAACAATTATGACTGATAATGTGACATTCGTAAACTGAAGCATGTGTATATCTGTAATAACCGGATATTCTAACCTAGCATCCATAATTCATGAACTAACGAATATATATAACTAGGGTTCTGAATATCATATGAGAAATTATGTAATAACATAATAATCTAATTTGGAACACTACATTAACTAGTTCATGATAATCTGTTGAAGCTCTAGAAACTCTAGGTCTAGTTAATAATAGGGAATCAAAAATCTGACTGCATTCTAGGGACCTAATGGGCGAAAGGATCCCACTAGTGAAATCCCACATACCTGGTGACAAATTCCTCAGAGAAATACTTCGATTTCAGGGCTGGAACCAGACGAAATTTGTTGCGTTCTTGAAATAGGGTACTTGACTTCTTTCTCCTCTTAGCGTTCTAACTTTCTAAGTTTTGATGAATGATTTGACTTAGGTAAGTTCTAGTTATGTTTCTAGGCTAAAACTAATCAAAATCACGTAGTTTAAGGGTCCAACGAAATAGGAAAAGACCAAATGACCCCCGACTTAACTGCTGTCAGAGTCACCGATGGACGGGACTGATGGACCGTCGATCAACTGATGGTCTATGCTGGTTAACCGTCGATCTGTACTGGAGGCTGGTTTCTAGGGGTTTGATTCACGGACGCGGACCACGGTTTGTGGTCTGACCTACGGTCCATGAGTCCGGCCATGGGTCGACCATTAGATGAATTTACGGGCTGAGTTCTGGGGGTTGCATATGTGAACCACGCACCACCAGCACGGGCCGTGGGTGGTGTCCGTGAGTTGCACCTGCAAGTTTTGAAATTTTGTTTTAAGGTCTTTTTTTGGATACGAGGTGTTATAGGTTTTTTCCGTCGCTTTTTTGCATTATTTTTTTCAAATAAACCCAGAAAAGAGACGGACAGAATTTAAAAAAATAATTTCCAGAAAAGCGACGGACAGTGTCGGACGCTTTTCTGTGATTTTAAAAGGATTAATTTCCATAAAAGCGATGGACAGTGTCTTTTAGTCCGTCGCGTTTTATTCATTTTCAGAAAAGTGACGGCTTGCATCGCTTATTGGAAATAAAAAATAAATGAAACTATTTAATAAGTGATGGACTCTGTCAAAATTTTTTTTTTAAAATCTTGGAAGAAATAATCAAAAAGCGACGTAGTCCGTCGCTTTTTGAAAAGCGTCGAGCCAAAAAGCGACGAACATGACTGCGTCAACGCTTTTCTGTCGATTTTGACCAAAAAAGCGACGCAGTTCGTACCTTTTGGCCGTCGTTTTTTGGCAGATTTTTAGTAGTGTTCATTGCTAGAAGCATTGCTTCCATGAACACTCATGTCATTACCTATCAATATAACAACAAAGCAACAAAGGTAAGATTACTTAAGCACAAAGAGAAGTCCACAAAGTTACTTCTAGAAAACAAATCTATGCATTATTTTCCGAAATCGGTGTCATTTTGATAACGCTCAAGTATATCTCTTACAATTCAAAGTATACATGGTCTTTAGCAATGATTTCAAATTATCAATAATGAGTTTGATCAACGAATTGTTAACAAGAGCAAAGGGCAAGGAAATTTTGCAAGTAAGAAAGGAATCCTAGAGATGTGCGTAATTGAATACAAATTTTGAATGTGGGCAACTATGCTGCTCAACATTGTTGATTCTTAATAGGTAGTCTAGATTAACAAATATGATAAATATTTATCAATCATAAATTGTCTTTCATGATAGTTTTGTCAAATCTCAACATATGTAACATACAAAGCTAATCTAATACCTTAATATAACTTCTTTTTTCAAGAAAAGCTAATAATTGAACTTAATGAATGATTATCAATTAAATCGTCCATTATAAGAACCTTTCACAAGCACGCATAGAGATCTAAAGCTAGATTTGAGTTTGCCACCTCAAATCATACATGAAAATATGATAAGTTAATTTAACCCATTATAAATCAATATTTAACTGAACAAACACAAAGTATTGAACATAAAATGACATCAAGGACACTATTTGGTTAACTCTAAGCCTCAAATGAGTCCAAAATCTCCGACTCATCATTCTTTTCCCTTTCAACTAAGATGTTCAATTGTGCACTTTCGTGCCTCTACAACGTCAATCATGGATGATGACGCTAAATTTTGAATCACATCATGTTTCTCTACATAAGACAAATTTGATAACTTTAACAAAGTATGCATATTTCTTGTAAATAACCTTTTTATTTGAATATTGAATTTATTGTCGCTCAATTAATTTTGCACAGTTTCAAAGGATAATGTTTCCTTCTGAAAAAGTAAATCTTGATGAATTATAAATACAACTAATATTAATAAAAAGAGTTATTTTGAAGTAGATAACTATTTATATTTTGTAGAAGTTTTTTTTTAATAATACACACCTTGACTAAAGACAGCTCATAAATTTCTTCTGAGGTGAGGTACAACAATTTTTCTGCAACTTCATATGAATCAACAATTATTGTAGCACCGCTATTGTCCTTAATTATAACTTCTAATTGATATCTATTATAAAAATATAAAAAATTATTTAATTAAATGAAAGTGTAGTACTAAAATAAATTATCTTAATAATTAATCTATCTTTTAGAATATCATATATACCTGAGAATGAGATGTATGAATCGATGATAACATGTACAATAAATTTTTCTTCGAACATTGTATCTTGTGAAGAATTATTTACAATGTGAGCAAGTTAACACACCAAAGTGTTGGTTCTTATTTGCTAGGGACAATTCAGCCTCGACATAAAATACTTGACACTAAAAATTTATGCAAATCACATATTATTTTTTTATTATAGTAAAAAAAATATTAAAATATTATATTTTTTATTATTCTTACGGAAGGTTGTGCTTGAATATTAGAAACAATTGATAAATAATATCTCCTACAAAAATTCATGAATATGAAGTATAATTTCTTTATGATAGATAAAATAGATAGATTTTCACTTAATAGAAAGTAATCAATAAAGAATTATTTAAACGAATTCAGAATACCACATCCTTAAGGCGGTATCCGGTGGGTATGGAGGATTCATTTCAATTATTTTATTGAATCTGTTTGTTACACCATTGAACCTATCCGTCGATCTTACACGACTTCAAGTATTTATTTTTATTTTCATCATGTAATATTTTTAAAAAGAGAAAATATTTGCATTTATACTTGAGGATGCTTTTTTTAACTTTTCTAGCAAGAGTGATCCGATATTCATGGAGTTCTTTAAAATGTTTATTTCCAAAGTGTAACTTTTTTTGGCTTTTTCCGATAAAAAAATTAATCATACAATATATTAAAGTTATAGAAGACATGTAATATTGAAATGACATAAAAATTATGAATCTCAATCAAAATAACATTTACAACACAAAATCTCGTAGTAGTCCGTCACCTAAATCAGGAATGCCTACTTAGTTGAATTCAAATTATACTAATAGAAAGGAAGTAAAAAAAGACAATAGACGATAAAGAAAAAGGTGGAAACTCAAAACAAGTAAAAGAATGTAAAGAAAAATAGCTAGAGATGAATTTTTTGGATACTTATTGTATGTCCATAATTATAAACACTTGGTGCCTTCTTTCATTTGTGGTCTTTGTTGGATTGCTTCCATTTATGACAATGGCAAGTACATCTTACATTGAAACAAATTAATAAATAAAATATTAGATAATGAAAATTACTCTATTATAATAATAATTATTAGATTCTGTGTGCGTGATTATAAAATAATAATAAACTTATAAATATGAAATTCACATTCTTTGGGTTGATACTCATGAAAAGTGTTAACAATGATAAGAGTTAATCGTGTTGGTGGTGGTAATGGATCCTCAAGAGGAGTAATCTTATCAATTGACTCAACAATGGTATTTCTCTTGATTGTCCAAGTGAATCTACTAAGTGAATTTTCACAACAATAAGTTGTTTTCTTCACGTGTGCAACAAATACAAAATAGGTCTTGAAGAGGGTAAATTGATCATCAAAATATGTTATATCAACACCGAATATAATGACTTGAACTTGATTTTTCTGAAAGAAAAATTATAAAAAAACAATTTAATTAATATTTATAATGCAAAATTTTAAATGTTGGATCAATCAAAAAATATAAATAAATTAAAAATCTTTAAAATAAATACCTCTTGATCTTGTAAAATCAAGAGTTGTATTTTTTAGTTTCTCTTGGTTGTCCTTTGGCCGACATTTGTCAATGACCTGTATTTTACATGTTCAATATTTTATAGACGGATTGATCATATTGATGGTAAAACTTTCCGTCATGTTGGAACAATTTGCAATTTTAGTAGTATTATAGTGTCAAGACGACCCGAGCCTACACCCTGGATGTGACCGGCACTCGAGAATCATTGTAGATCCCCAACGAACCCTCATCCTGGCTGACTACAAACGGAAGACTAACTCAAACATATATAAGCATCAACTTGAAAGAAACATATAAAAATAGTTTATTGAATCTCAAATCTTCGCTGAATATACTAAGTATGAAATATAAGTTTTGAATAAAATATCTTAAACCGAAAGACTCTCCAAAACTATCTATCTATGAAGCCTCTAATGTATACAAGTATGAGTGCTGGGATAAGACCCACAACTCCTCAAAAATACTATTACTAACAACTCATAAAACTGGAGTCCTCCGGAAGATATAGGAAGTCTTACTCAAAAGCTAGCGAGCGGATAAAATGATCTCAATGGACTCTTGTTGAGGATCCTAAGAACTTGTATCTGCATCATTAAAAGATGCAGGTCGAATGACATTAGTGCATTGAATGTACGAGTATGTAATATAGCTGAATAACAAATAATTGAAAGAAAGGACTGCAATAAATAACAATGGACTCAAGCTGAATGTAAAGAGATAAAGGAGTTGAACCATTTAAAGCTTTTAAAAAAATATTTTCTCATCTCTGAACTCAAGATAATAAGTGATATAATAAAAATACACTATTAACTCTTTTTGGGAGATTCTCTAATTGACAACCATCACTATGAGCTGCGTGATGATACAACGTCTCGCCCACACTGCCAGAATTGTCATATATCTTGCTGGGGTATAGAAAACCTCAACGAAGTGGATCCACTAAGCTATGCTTAAAAGCAATAAGGAAACATCTAAAAAGTATGACCCTTTACCCATGTTGGTATACATGGTTTATGGGGGTTGTGAGTTGTTTGAACTATCTCCCTTATCGGTGCTCAATACTACTCCCAATAATATATACTCATGCTCACATGTTTTAAAAAAAACATAACTTTTCCTCTAGTTTGAGATAATTTCTCAAACTACCCTCTTTAAAGAGGTAACTACTCTTGAAATAACTTTTAAACTCATAACTCATTCAGAAATCTCAGTTTCTCTTTTATCAATGTAAAAATTGATGCCTATGGGAATACATAGTCCCCTTATACTCATATTTGAAAACTCTTTCTCAAAACATTTCAAAATCATATTATAATATGATCATTGATGACTCGAGAAGTCATACTAAATAAACATTGATGGTATATATAGATACCATGCTTTTCATACATTGATGGCATACTCGATTGTCATACTAATCATGTTTTAAAAAACACTTTTATCAAAATTCACCTTTACTTTTTCAAAACTCAGTTTAAGAACCCAAGTGTTGGCTTTTAAAAACCCAATAATTCTTACATCAGCCTATTCCACATTGACAGCTCAAATATACTATCTAGGCACACATGGAAAATCATTAACTTAATTGGAACCTCATCTCATTAAATATAATCTCGGGTACACCTCGTAATCTTGTTACTCTTATGACTTAGCCACACTTCATTGTTCTCATCTAAAAGTTAGAATCTCATACTTGTACCACTCACACATGTAAAAAGTAACACCTTAATTTCTTACCGACTCTATGTCAAATCTACTAGATTAGATCTCGAACTAACATCATCACCCTCATATTTCAATACTCTTTTACCACCGCTCTCATCCCAAATTCAAGCCTAATGTTTATTACTAAACCCGAATATCAGTATGATTTCTCACTTACTATACTAGCTTACAACTGCTAGATACAAATTAAGAAACACCCGCCCACTAAAATCTCATGACAAGTGGTCAATCTTTATCTCTCTGTCTACATACTTACGAATTATCCTCACATTCAATTTCACGACTTAAGTACTATTTACTCATTCACTATACATCATTGCCTAATTAGTTCTATAACCCTTTTAATATTATGGGCTTTCCCTTAATGATCATAAGGCTAGCTTAGGGCTATCACCTCATGAATACTTATGCTCTTCTATTCAACACCAACATTTGGTCATTACTAACACAATGAAAAATCATCATACTTTCTAGTTAAAGTATACTCTAATTCATCCTAACTAGTAATTATTCCTCTACCTTCTATCATGGACTCTATACAAAATTATTATCCCTTAGTCTACTCATAAAGGAAAAATTATCATTAATAACTTATTGGTGCATGACTACAATAGATTAATTGGCCTCATCACTATCTCCTTCTCTTAGATAACTGAACCTCTGCATACTTTCCCCTAACTCTTGGTACTTCTACTACTACTTCTCATAATCTCGTAACTCATTATATTTTCAGGTGAAAATACTACCAAAACTCTAAAACATGCTTCCTCATAAGGTTCTCAACTGAACAATGTTTAGAGAAGAGAGTGTGGGAGTACGTCTCACTTTTATCTTAAACGCACGATTCACATGAATAAGAGTGCATTCGTTCGAATCAAAACACTTAAGATCACTCACGGGCTTCTCTCAAGCCCATTTGTAGTCTCATGATTTTCTCAATATTTTTGTTGAGAGCAATTCATCGATAATGATCTGACTTTGCTTTTTAAAAACCTTAAGTATGAAGGGTAGTCGAATGAATATGAGAAATGCATGAGTTTGAATAAGTTTCTTGTGACACAACTCTATTGCATGATTTTGAGTATGAAATAAAGGAATTTTTTCCCTAAATGTCTGTAGTCCCTCATTTATAGACGTGCGCCCCTCACAATCAAAAATAAGATCATACTTGAAATGACTTAATAGACACCTTGAAATACTTAAACTCGGTGTTCTGATACCAAGTTTAGCACGATACGAGCCTAGACCCTGGATGTGACCAGCACTCGAGAACCATTGTTGATCCCCAAGCGAACCCTCATCCTAGCAGACTACAAGCGAATGACTAATTCAAGCATATATAAGCATCAACTTGAAAGAAACGTTTCAAAACAATTTACTGAATCTCAAAACTTCACTGAATATACTGAGTATGAAACATAATTTTTAAATAAAATATCTAAAACTGAAAGACTCTCCAAAACTGTCTATCTATGAAGCCTCCAATGCATTCAAGTATGAGTGTTTGGATAAGACCCACGACACTTCAAAAGAACTACTATTAAAGTCCTTCGAAAGATAGGAGGTATTACTCAAATGCTAGCGAGCGGATAAAGTGATCTCAACGGACTGCTGTTGAGGATCTTAAGAACCTGTATGTGCATCATCAAAAGATGCAGGTTGAATGACATCGGTACATTGAATGTACTAGTAAATAATATAGCTAAAAAAAAATAACAGAAAAAGGATTGTAATAGATAAAAATGGATGATGTACCGTGATTTTACGGTATTTTTGATGCGTTTCACTTAGAAGTTGTGTGTGTCTTGGGACATATTGTATTAGAAATGATGTGTTTTCTATTATGTTTGTAGGAAATAAGCTTGGAATGCAGTTGATCGAGATGATAGTTGAAATTATGCAGAAGGAGCCACCCACGGAAGTGATCCACAGACCGTAGGTCCTGTGAAGGATAGTCGTTGGGTAGCGTAGATGGAGCATCAGGGAATTCTAATTAAGTGTGGAACTATAACGCAACTGACGGACCGTAGGTCGACCCATGAGTCGTCCTGCACATCAGAAATAAGATCATACTTGACATAACTTCATAGACACCTTGAAACACTTAAACTCGGTGCTCTGATACCAAGTTTGTCATCATACGAGCCTACACCCTGGATGTGGCCAGCACTCGAGAACCATTGTTGATCCCCAAGCGAACCCTCATCCTAGTAGACTACAAGCGAATGACTAATTCAAGCATATATAAGCATCAACTTGAAAGAAATGTTTCAAAACAGTTTTCTGAATCTCAAAACTTCACTGAATATAATGAGTATGAAACATAAGTTTTAAATAAAATATCTGAAACTGAAAGACTCTCCAAAATTGTCTATCTATGAAGCCTCTAATGTATTCAAGTATGAGTGTTTGGATAAGACCCACAACACTTCAAAAGAACTACTAATAAAAACTCATAAAACTAAAGTCCTTCGAAAGATAGGAGGTATTACTCAAATGCTAGCGAGTGGATAAAGTGATCTCAATGGACTGCTGTTGAGGATCTTAAGAACCTGTATGTGTATCATCAAAAGATGCAGGTCGAATGACATCAGTACACAGAATGTACTAGTATATAATATAGCTCAATAAAAAATAACAGAAAAAAGGATTGTAAGAGATAAAAATGGATGATGTACCGTGAGTTTACGGTATTTGTGATGCGTTTCACTTAGAAGTTGTGTGTTTCTTGGGCCATATTATATTAGAAATGATGTGTTTTCTATTATGTTTGTAGGAAATAAACTTGGAATGCAGTTGATGGAGATGATAGCTGAAATTATGCAGAAGGAGCCACCCACGGAAGTGATCCACAGACCGTAGGTCCTGTGAAGGACAGTCATTGGGCAGCGTAGATGGAGCATCAAGGAATTCTAATAAAGTGTGGAACTATGGAGCAACTGACGGACCGTAGGTCGACCCATGGGCCGTCCTGCACATCCGTCGATGGATTCAGAGAGTTGAAGTTGCAGTACCTGATGGAAAAATACTAAGTATGGAGCCATAGAAGGGGACCTACGGACCGTAGGTCAACCCACGGTCCGTAGGTTGAGTCATCGATTGATGCCGCGTTCTAGACAACTTATTTCCTTATTTTGTTTCCTTTCTATTTAGGACTTGTTTTCTATAAATAAGAGTCATAAACCTCATTTATTGGGGTTATAAATTGTTGTTTACTTTGAATTCTTGGTAGTTTGTGGAATTAACTAGCAACTTTTGCAATTTGATTTTCGGATTTCGTTTTACAAGATTTTGACTTTGAAATTCAATTGGAGATTTCGAGTTTCTTCTACTCTAATAGTAAGTTCATGAATTCTTTTTACCCAATTATGAATTGTGTTCTTTCAAGCATGAGTAGCGAAATTCACAACTAGGGTTGTGGGAACCATGATCAATTAATAACTTATGAATAATAATTAAGTAATTCTTGAATAGTGTTTATGCATGTATTGGTAATTCTTTTGCTTACAAGTCTTTTTAACGGTTGCAAACGTTGGAACTCGCCTCGTTCCTACTTTCTAGACCAAGGAGGTAATGAATGAAAAAGGAATTAACAACATAGATTTAGTGGATGCTATCTAATAGTCTAATGTCAATTGGTGCGAGGGTAAAAACTAAGCCATACATTGATGTGATGTCTAATCTGAGGTAAAGGTAAGGGTTAGTAAAGTATACACTTATAGCTGGACCAAGGTGTGTAGTGAAATTTCCTATTTGGAGGACCAATCACTTAGGGATACCTAACTTACTAACTTTGCATGTAAAACACTAGGAAAATATTACTATTATTAGGATTACTGCGTTAAGAGCTTGTGGGGAACATACACCCTAGTTTCTCTCTCATATTGATAACTTAAAGTTTGAATCTTGCTTACTTGTTACTTGATTACAAACCTCCTCCCCCCCTTATTTATTTGTCTCGGAAATAGTTTGACTAAATGGAAATAATAGTGAGTTAAGTTTAAGTCTGAACCATATTCCTCGTGGGATCGACCCCAACCTACAAGTTGGGTTCTTTATTTGACAATGATCACTTATACTTCTTTAAGGAGGTGTAATTTAAGCGTATCAAATTTTGGCGCCGCTGCCGGGTAATTTGGCTTTTAGATTAAGTTTAACTACATTATTGAAATTTAGTCAATTATTTCCTGATTTTACATTTTTGTTTTATCTTTGTTTTCTACAGGTTTCTACTCTAGTGTATGTCAAGTACACGGAGTCGAGGCGAACCATTGACCCCCTACGATCCAGAGTTGAGAAAAACATTGAGAAGAATGAATAATCAAGGGGTCCATAATAATCCAATCATTGAGGAACATGAAGATGGAGATGAAGTGTAGCTTCCTCGGTTGTTAATGTGAACGCTTAGGTACATGGTGGCAATTTACTCGGAGATGCATTGAGGGTACAGAATCCGCCAGAACCAAGGTTGCATGATACCTACAGGGTTGACTTCAATACAGTTGAATCAGAAGGACATATTGTTCTCCCTCCTCTACCTCCAGGGCATACATTTGTGGTGACCAACAGTCTGATGCAAATTCTTAGAGCAAGAGGGTTGTTTTCTGGTCTAGCTTCGATAGATCTTCATGGTCACATGGATAAATTGAGAAGTGTCTGCAAGAGTTGTGTGGGACGACCGGAGCTGGATATGAATGTTATAGGTTTGAGAGTCTTCCCTCTATCATTGACCGGTGATGTTGTGGTATGGTTTTCTGAGCATCCATATAACTTGATTCATACATAGGACCAATTGCATAAGGTGTTCATGGCAAAGTATTTCCCGTTGTCTAAGAAGCTGAATCACAAGGATAAACTGAACAATTTTTTAGCACTACCTAGTGAGTCTGTAAGCAGTTCATGGGATAGGTTCACTTCATTCATAAGAAGTATTCTGAATCACTGCATAGATGATGAGTCACTGAATGAATACTTCTACAGAGGTCCGGATGACAATGGAAAGGTTGTGCTTGATACTATTGCTAGAGGATCATATGGTGAGTGCGCTTTTGAGGAGATCGCTGAGAAACTAGAGAATATTTCCCAAAATAATAAGGCATGGAGCACTAGAAAGTCCGACACTGGTAGAAGAACATTTGCAGTTCAAGCCGCACCTAGTCAATCCAGTGATGATATTCGTGAAAAGATGGCTCAAATGAGGACAGAACTGGGTTTGGTACTAAAGCATGTGACCGGAGGTGCCAAGAAGGTAAATGTAGTAAACTATCTAACTAGAACTCCACCACCACCAGTTGAGGAATGCTACTATGAGGAGGATGTGTATTTGGTCAATGATCAGACGGGGAGGGGGGGAGGGGTTTCCAAACTAACGCCTAAGGTTCCAACTCGGATAATTAGCGCAAGGGTCAAGGAAACCAAGTTCAGAACTATGGAAACTATAATCGAGAAGGAAACTATGTCCCAGATGGGAACTACAATCATGATAACAACTACAACCGAAACAACTATGGTAATAGGAATGAGAGAGCTGGGCCCTATGTTCCACCTGGGAATAGGGAATCTGGTAATAGAGAAGCTGGGGGTAGTATGTCACACGTTGAGGATATGCTTGAAAAGATGATGAAGAGGTTTGATTCTAGTAATCAGAATGTGAAAGAGATGTACACTGAGTTATCTGGGATTGGTCAGAAAGTTGATGCCCATGCAGTGTTGATAAAAAACCTTGAGCAACAGTTTAGTGAGTAGTGTGCGACTGTGAATACACGCCAACGAGCACATTTCCCAGGAACACCATCCAGAATTCAAAAAATGATGGGCATTGTATGGCAATCACTACACGCAGAGAAAGCAGACTATTGAACTCCCCATGCCATCTGATGTGGAAAAGGTGGTAGAAACATATGAGGATGAGGTTAAGGTTACTGGAGATACGAAAGATGCCGCAGAAAAGAAGGCCAAGTTGAATCAGAAGGTTGTTCCCATGACTAAACCTCCACATTCGATCTCACAGAAGTTAGTGAAGAAGACTGAAGAAGGAAAATACTGCAGGTTCATGACTATGTTGAAATAACTTTCCATTAATGTCTTGTTGATAGAAGTTTTGGAGCAAATGCCTGGGTATGCAAAATTGTAGTGTCATATCCACGAGGTCAGTGGTTCAAAAGAAAGAGGATTCTAGAGCTTGCACTATTCCTTGCACTATCGGTAAGATGTACTTTGCAAAGGCCTTATGTGATTTGGGTGCCAATATTAATTTGATGTTATTGTCGATTTATAAGAAGTTGGGTTTAGGGGCGCCAAAGACAACTTCAATGTGTTTACTTATGGCTGATAGAACTGTGAAGCAGTCCATTAGAGTGCTTCAAGATGTCCTTGTGAAGGTGGGGTCATTCATTTTTCCTGTAGACTTTGTGATACTTGATTGCGAGGTTAACTTTGAGGTTCCCATTATCTTAGGGAGACCATTCCTCGCTAGTGGGCGCGCCTTAGTTGATATGGAGAGAGGGCGATGAAGTTCTAACTGAATAAGGAGGAGGTGACCTTTAACATTTGTGGGTCAATGAAGCAGGAGAATGATCTTAAATCGGTCTATGTGGTGAGTCACATTGTGGGATTAGGTGTTGAATTGTCTAGTAAGGAAACATTAGGTGCAGCCCTATTCTAAGATAAAATTCACCATGATCAAAAGACATAAAAGCGCAAACTAGCTCATGGTGATCTGGTGTTGTTATTTGACTCAAGGTTACGTTGGTTTCCTGGCAGATTCAAGTCCCAGTAGACCAGACCATTCAGAGTTACCCAAGTGTTTCCACATGGAGTGGTTGAGCTCGAGAAAAGGAGGGGGACAAAGTTCAAGGCCAACCACTAGAGGATAAAAAGTTATATGGGAGATTCTAAAAGTGTCAATGCATTGATAGAGGCATGGCACCTTGATGAAGTCTGAGTAATCAAGGGATCTGCATCGTGCCGCGATGTTTAATCAAGCGCTGCTTGGGAGGAAATCCAAGATGTACAATCTAGGCAACTATAGGTTTTTCTTTTCGATATGGGAGTTTTCTTCTTTTATTTTGATTTTCGTAGCTCTTTAGATAAGTGTTTTATTTTTGTTTTAGTGTGGCTAGATATAGAATAGGGTCCATGTCTAAAAAGTGTCCAGAAAATGTAAAAAGAAAGACTTAATGGTTACTACATGTGCAGGGGTGAAAGGCAAAATCCGCAGAAAAATAGATGTACAGAGGTCTATGGACCTCATCGACGGTCCATTGGTCAATCCACGGACCGTGAATAGCGTCTGTAGATCCTAGGTAAGTTCCCAAATTTTCTAAGTGTCAGAGTGACCTACAGACTAGACCTACGATACGTAGGTCAACCCACAGACCGTCGACGGGGTCTCATGGGTCCAAAGATAGGGTAGTGCCGACCCGACCCGGACCTCTTATAAATAAAAAACCCTTAATTTAAAACTTCCCCCACTTCCATAATTCCCTCCTAACCATTTCTACCTTTCCATATAACCACTATATTCCTTTCATATCCCCTATATCACTACACTAATCATCCCAAATATCACATATCTCCTCTCTCTCTCTCTCTCTTTAAAAAAACTCATTCCACCCTACTCATCTCCCCTCACAACGATTTCTCGATCTGGGTTCGGTGTCCAAGTTGGTCTAGGAGTGTTTGCAATCAATCACACACTCACCATTGTTGTGTACTTGTAAGGTATGATGATTTCCCATAAACTTTGAGTATTTCATAGCTTCAATTGAAGTCACAACAATGAACTCAACCTCGGGTTGAGCAATTACTTGTTCAAACAATAATGTTAGTTTAGAAATACCTTTGGGATGACGGTATGTGAGTGTGTACTTATTAAAAAAATCAAACTAAACCAAGAATTAGGTCTAATTGGATGTTTTAACTTAGGGTTCGTAGTTTCGGTACGTTAAAAAGTTGAAATATGTTGAAATGCATGTATAGACCTAGTTTGATTGTGTAAATTTTTTAAATAAGGCATAAAGTGTGAGTCAAGTCTGAAACCTAGCACATAACTGACCCACGACTCCAATCGTAGGTCATCATATGGACCGTAGGTCAAGGTACGTCGGTTAGTTTCACACAAATCTTTTACCAAGGGTAGAACTACGGTGTGGACTACGGTCCTTCGTTCCATCGATGGACCGTTCTGTACATCCATGATTCCCACATCAGAGACCCAATTTTGGGTACTCTGACCTACAGAGGGGACCCACAAACTATCGTTCCATCGACGGACCGTAGGTGCCCACCGTGTGTTGACAGTTCAGCTACTGTCCAAAAATATTTTGAGTTTTCGTTTGGGTCCAATACTTGTTCTAAAATTTTTCCATGAGTCTTTTTGAATTTTTTTGGTACTAACTAAGCATCCACAGGTACCATGGCCCCCAAGCAAGTTCCAACTTATGCCACCAAAGGAAAGTCCAAATCTGTAGCTTCTTCGCGACGTCTGATTGATAGGGATGGTGAGGAGTACATTCCTCCGGCCACCAAGACCTCCCCTACTACTCCCCGCACTACTCGAAACAGAGCTGAGTAGGTGAGCTCCGATGAGGTCACTTTCCCCCAGTCTGAGGAGGGGCCCACATCGATCGAATCACAGGCTGACTCAAGGTCGCAGTACAACTCTAGCTTTAGCGGCAACACAACCTCTTCCTCCGAGGATGATAGAACGGGAGATATTCTAGTCCCCCCCAATTCTGAGCCTGCACCGGTTGTTACGGAGCCAAACATGTGGTGCATGGAGGGCCAATACTAGATATACACCGATGCTCACAAGTTGGAAGATCATGACAAAATGGCCAGACTAGTTATTGAGGAGCGTCGGGCTCTCATAGGTAGCCTTCACACCGCACCAATCATCCACGAGCTCTTCCAGAGGCACAAGTGTGAGTGGATAGCACGAAATCTAGGCACATAGAGCGAGGAGATAGTACGGGAGTTCTACGCTTCCTATGCCACCACCATTAGAGGTTTTATCTCCAAGTGGGCCAAGCCCATCGCTCACCCTCAACTTGAGTCCACCTTAGTACGGGGCTTTCCAGTTGATATATCAAAGGTCACCCTCCGTAGGTTTATCTATGGCTCAGACAACACTCTGCCTATCAATACAGTAGAGTTCGACTATCAGATAGGCGTCATTCAGAGTGGGGTATTTCATAGAAATGCCGAGTAGAGGGAGTCCCTTGTGAGATGGCTAGCACAACATATTGCTAAGGATGGAGAGCGCGCTCAGTGGGTCTGGACTCCTAGCTTAGGTATTAAGAAGGCGACACTGAGCTTTGCAGTAAAATTCTTCTAGTTGTTGGTGCGGAATCGTGTGTTCCCTACTCAGGCGGAGAATGTGGTCACATGGGACCGAGAAGTGATGGTTGCAACTACGGTTACGAGGTTTGAGATGGACTTTGCCTGCATATTGATAGCAGAGATCCATGAGGGGCCTTCAAGGCCACCACGACCTTGCCCTACCCATGCCTCATCTTCCAACTATGCAAAGATTCATCTATACCAGTATGGCATTATGACCGGTTGCTTCATGCAACCAAAACTCTTGATATCAGGCTTATTCGGGATGACTCCAATTTAGCTGCACCTCACAAGGAGCCACAGATTGAGATATCACTATTGGAAGATGATCTTGCTGCGGATATGGAGCAGATGCAGGTTGATGACACTGCCCCTATAGTGGATGCCCAAGCTCATCCGTCTTCGGCTACTAGTCAGTCCCCTAGCACCTCTCGAGCCACACTCCCCTTTCGGGTCCACTCTTGTTTCTCTAGCCCAACTTTAGAAGTTGGAGACTCAGATGGCCACACTGCTACAACATGTGAAGCCATGGGTGCAACGCTCTATTGTGAAGTGCAAGGCTAGGATAGAGCATATGATCGATCAGAAGGTTCAGGCCATTCATAAGCACCTTGATGCTTTTGAGGAGAGAGTTTTGGAGATGCCAGCCCCGACAGTTGATGTGATCACTTTCCAGCAGGAGTTGGCTAGCCTCCATGCTAATTTTGATGCACTTCTACTCCTCCACCTAGCGATTGAGCCAGAGTCTGCCCCTATATTGGTGGAGGATGATGTGGTGTTGACAACCTTATTTGGAAATGTTATACCGCCACCAGATTCCTCCCGTGCTGCTGGGAAGCGCCACCACTCTTATCATACTTCTGATGATGCAGAGGCTCAGAGATTGAGAAAGAAGGAGTCCCAGCAGTTGGAGGAGGCCACGAAGGCGTCGCTACTAGATGAGGAGATGAGACAGCAGCGGGCTAGAGAGATAGGTGTTGGCCCATCTGGCAATGTGAGCACTACTGAGGGTGGTGGGATAGTTGATGAGAGCTCTACTAATGGCGTTCCTAGAGTTGATCCAGTGGGCTCCAGGAAACCGAACCCACCCGCTTCTTGAGAGGTCTTCGACGCATATGCGCCACAGGTTTGCTTCACCCTACATTTTACTTTTGATTTTTATGCATTGGGGACAATTGCACCTTATTTTGTTAGGGTGGGGTAAATGGATTGTGAGTGATATGGTGAAGTCTGAGTAACCCAGCTCATAATTCTCTCTTGGGGTTTTCTTGCCTGTGTTCTTTTTCCCCAAGAAATTGTTTTAGTTTATGTTGAACCGACATGTTTAGGAATGTATGTGTAGAAGTAAAGAAGAATGAAAGCATGATGACATAAAAAGAATAAAAAAAATTGAGTCCCCGTCCAAAAAGTTTGAAATATGGTAGATATGTAGGCTTGATAAGTTGAATGTGATGGATCTCACTATGACATGATAAGGAACTAATTTGACCTCATGACTTAAGCTAAAACTTGAACTGGGTAATTGAGTAATCTGATAAAGAAACAATGTGCCAAGTGTGTGAGAGAAAAACTTGAATGTTCATACAGTTTGTGTCAATCTAGAACTTGCCCCGGTGGTCCTGCCAAGAAAATCTAGGATAGAAATTGGGAAATTATCATAGGCCATTGTTCAAATAAGTCCACTCAAGCCTAAATGATCCAACCAACAACAACAACAACAACATACCCAGTGAAATCCCACTAAGTGGGGTCTGGGGAGGGTAGAGTGTACGCAGACCTTGCCACTACCTCGTGGAGGTAGACCTAAATATAAATGTTCCATTTGATTAAAATGTTTGAGCCTAATATAGACCACTTCTTTCAATTAACCTAACTCACCTACCCTAAAATAGTTGTTTTGGCTCCGGTCCCACCTTAGTCATGTGCACCTTGACTTAGGACAAAAGACTAAGTTAAGGCTGGCTAATTCAGAAAGTTACCTTGATCTTGGCCTCAACTCATGCAAAATACATAAGTTGAGGGTGGCTATGAAAGAGGAAACCAAAAGAAAAAGGGTATGAAAAGAGTTCTATGTTGAAGAGAGAAAAAGAAAAGATAGAAGAAGACGTGACTTTGTGCAAAAGAAGCAAAAGATGAATAACAAAAGTGCTGAAACAAATAAAGAAAAATAGAGTGAAAGAAAAAGAAGAAAAGTGAAAAATAGGAGCTATAAAGTCAAAATTCACATCTATGTGAAAAGAGTCAAGGGAAAGAAAAGAAAATAAAAAGATGTCAATAATTGTTTGAGAAAAGAGGTAAAAAGCCAATGTAATGTCAAGGAGGGTAGAAAGTTACTAAAATGTACCCAAATCTATCCTACCTGACCCTGAGCCTACGTTACAAGCTAAGAAAGTCCTATAGTGATCCTAGCAACTAGTTTGGAAAGTCTAAGCAGTGAAAATAAGGGAAAGCCTATGGTATTGAGCACGAATTGTGCTTGAAGTCACTTCTGAGCGTGAGTGTTGAATGAATCCTAAAAACTTGAAAGGCATATCTATTGTGTGTGAAAAGGGATTTCTTTTGAAGTGAGGGCACTAGTTACATAGTTGGAGAACAACTACCTTGGTGATTGTGAAAGGTGTATGTTGTGATGTCTGTGGGTAGATCTATGTCATGTTTTGATCCGTATGAGTTAACTTGTTGAGTTTAAATGAGGAGGTTTTCACTAAGGAGATTGGATGGATTGAAAAGGCCATGCGATTGCTTGAGTTTGTATGTCTTCTTCTACACAAGTGTCGTTTAGAGTTTTAGTGTATCGCTTGAGGACAAACAACAAGTTTAAGTTGAGGGTGTTGATGTACCATGAGTTTACGGTATTTTTGATGCATTTCACTTGGAAGTTGTGTGTGTCTAGGGCCATATTGTATTAGAAATAATGTGGTTTGTATTATATTTGGAGGAAATATGCTTGGAATGCAGTTGATGGAGATTATAGCAGAAATTATATAGAAGGAGCCACCCACGGAAGTAATCCATGGACCGTAGGTCCTATGATGGACCATCATTGGTCAGCGTAGATGGAGCATCAGGGAATTCTGATTAAGTGTGGAACTACGGAGCAACTGACGGTCCGTAGGTCGACCCACGGGTCGTCCTGCACATCTGTCGATGGATTTAGAGAGTTGAAGTTCTAGTACCTGATTGAAAAATCCTAAGTATGGAGCCATGGAAGGAGACCAATGGACCATACACCCACGATCCGTAGGTCGAGTCGTCGATTGATGCCGCGTTCCAAACAACTTATTTCCTTATTTTGTTGCCTTTTTATTTAGGACTTGTTTTCTATAAATAGGAGTGATAAACCTCATTTTTAGGAGTTAGACATTATTGTTTACTTTGAGTCTTGGTATTTTGTGGAATTAACTTGCAACTTTAGTAATTTGATTTCCGAACTCCGTTTTACAAGATTTTGACTTTGAAATTCGATTGGAGATTTCGGGTTTCTTCTACTCTAATCGTAATTTCATGAATTCTTTTTACCCAATTATGAATGATGTTCTTTCAAGCATGAGTAGCTAAATCCACAACTAGGGTTATGGGAACCATGAACAATTAACAACGTATGAATAATAATTAAGTAATTACTGAATAGTGTTTATGCATGTATTGGTAATTATTTTGCTTAGAAGTCTTTTTAACAGTTGCAAACGTTAGAACTCCCCTCGTTTCTACTTGCCGGACAAAGGAGGTAATGAATGAGAAAAGAATTAACAACAGAGATTTAGTGGATGCTACCTAATAGTCTAACGTCAATTGGTGCGAGGGTGAAAACTAAGCCATACATTGATTTGATGTCTAATTTGAGGTAAAGGTAAGGGTTAGTAAAGTATACACTCGTAGTCGGACCAAGGTGCATAGTGAAATTCCCTATTTAGAGGACCAATCACTTAGGGATACCTAACATACCAACTTTGCATGTAAAACACTAGGAAAGGATTATTATTATTAGAATTACTGCATTAAGAGCTTGTGGGGAACATACACACCCTAGTTTCTCGCTCATATTGATAACTTAAAGTTTGAATCCTTATTACTTGTTACTTGATCAACAATCTGTTACTCGATTACAATCCCCTCTTTATTTATTTGTCTCGAAAATAGTTTGACTAAACAGAAATAATAGTTAGTTAAGTTTAAGTCAGAACCATATTCCTCGTGGGATCGACCCCAACCTACAAGTTGGGTTCTTTATTTATCAATGATCGCTTATACTTCTTTAGGGAGGTGTAATTTAAGTGTATCAATGGACTCAAGCTGAATGTAAAGAAATTAGGGAGTTAAATTATTTAAATGTTTTTAAAAAAATACTTTATTATCTTTGAACTCATCATATTAAGTGATATAATAAAAATATACTTTTAACTCTACTTGGAAGATTCTCTAACCGACAACCATCACTATGAGCTACGTGATGATACAACGTCTCACCCACACTGCCAGAATTGTCCTATACCTTGTCAGGATATAGAACACCTTAACTAAGTGAATCCACTAAGCTATGCTTAAAACCAATAAGGAATCATCTAAAAAGTATGACCCTTTTCCCATGTTGGCATACATGGTATATGGGGGCTGTAATTTGTTTGAACTCTCCCCATATCGGTGCTCAATACTATTTCCAATAAAATATATTTATGCTTATCTATTTAAAAATATATATAACTCTTCCTCTAGTTTGAGTTAATTGCTCAAACTGCCCTCTTTAAAGAGGTAACTACTCTTGAAATAACTTTTAAACTCATAACTCATTTAGAAATCTCAGTTTCTCTTTTATCAATGTAAAAATTGATGTCTCTGGGAATACATAGTCCCCTTTTACTCATACTTGAAAATTCTTTCTCAAAATATTTTTAAATCATATTATAATATGATCATTGATGTCTCGGGAAGTCATACTGCATAAATATTGACGATATATCTAGATACCATACTGCTCATACATTGATGGCATACTCGATTGTCATAATATTCATGTTTTAGAAAACTATTTTCTCAAAATTCATCTATACTTTCTTAAAACTCAATTTAAAAACTAAAGTGTTGGCTTTAAGAATATAATGACCTGATTTCCGTCGTTATGGATAAGCCAATGAAGAAAGAATTGGGGCCATAATACTTTTTCGTAGTAACTTGAGATTTCCTAGACTAGTCCAGATTTGGACAAAATCGGAGTCAGTGAGGTCTAGGAAAATCTTGTAACAAATGAGAGATATATTAATGAATTTGATTACATGAGTGGATACCTAAGATGTTAAGGAACCCATACGAATTTATGGAATTAAATTCGGGTGAGTAGAACTCCAAAACTGATCTTAGCGTGATCGAGTATTTTCTGAGTGTCATGGGATGAAGGTGTGTTGTGAAATGGGAGTTTGGGATTCTTAAATTTGCTCACTGTTTCCGTGCAACCCGCCAGAGCGGGATAGTGCCGCCAGGGCGGGGCCACTGTGGCGGGTTGAGTCTCGCCATAGCGGGACAGACGCTACTTAAATTGGAAATAAAACCCCAAAACGTCTTTATTTTGCACTTTTCAATTTTTAGAGCTAAGGAACAAACACCAGGCGATTCTTGACAGTTTTCCACCATTCTTGAGGCTAAAGGTAAGCTTTTAACTCACCGAATCCATTTTTCGATCCGTAGAACGTAATAGAATGGGTAACTATCAATGGGGGAGGGTTTTGATCTAGATTCTATGGTGAAAAAAGCCCTAAATTGGGTATTAGGATCTTGGGTTTGGTCTAGGGTTATTGGGTTTGTTATAATTCAGATAATTAGACCTTTGATTGTTGATCCTTGCGTATAAATTATTGTTTGTTGACCTAGAACAAGCGAAAAGAATCCGGAAAGGGAACATTCAAGTGCCTTAGGGGATTCAAGCTTAGATTCGAGTTAGGTGATGGTTGTGATTTCGTGTTGGTGTGATCTATGTTTGTAATTGCTCATTATAATGCATTATGTATGTGAATGTTGCACTATTGATCACCCTAATCATAAATGAGGATAATTAAATAATTGTATGCCATGAATCACCTCTTGTTATATGATTGTGATTGTGGTTTGTAGAATGGATCGGTTGTTACGTTTCGACATAATTATGGGATCGGTTGCCAAGTTTCGGCATAAACATGGGATTGGTTGCCACGTTCAGGCATAAACATTGGATCGGGTACCACGTAATGGTATGCTAACAGTTTGGGTGTGGGTTCCATGAGAGGACCTTTGAATTGGGTTCCGTGAGAGGACCATTAGATTATGTTGTAAATCTACTTGTGATGATTACGTTCATATCTAATGATGATTGATATTGGAAGATTGTATGTTTCTCTAAAATGATAATCAATGTGTATTATTGAGAATGTGCAATGCTACATTGATCCTGAAAAGATGACTAATATTGTATATGTTTGGTATATGCATGTTTTATAATTTTGTCATTACTTGCATGTGTTTCACTTATTGGGATAGCCGTGTGATCCTACCAGTACACTATAGTTGTGTATTGGTACTACACTTGCTCTTTCTTTGTTAAGTACATGGCATCTTCAGATGGCTATTGATAGACCTCAGCTAGGTGACTATTGAAAGTGATCGGATTCAAGGGTGAGCGAATTCTTTCAGGCTTCTATGGATCTTTCTTGTTTAGTTCCATTCTTTTCAGACTCAAACTTTTGTTTAAGGTGTTGTTTAGTTTTGGGGTTGTACCCTTGTTCTTAGACTTGTCGTTAGTAGAGTTTTGGTACAATGATTTTCAGGTTCTAGGGGTTGTTCTTCCGCATTAGTTTGGTTAGTTGTTTGTTAAAACCTTGGAGTTTATGGGGACTCCATTTTTATAGTCATTTAAACCTGCTTCCGTATCTTTAAATGCCTTAGTTTTCCTAAAATTTGTTTGTTTGGGTTGTAGTAATGGTTTTCCCACCAGAGGGTTTGTATGGGTGTCAATCACGACGGTCTGGGTCGTGACAAAGCTGGTATCAGAGCCTAGGTTCGTTGATCTCATTGTACCAAAACGAGTCTAGTAGAGTTTTTCGGAACGGTACAAAGACTTCTGTACTTGTCTTCGAGAGGCTATAACACTTTAGGAAAAATTCACTTCTTTCTACTCCTTCATTTTATGACTTGAATCCAATTAGTATCTGGGTGATACAAATTGGTATCTTTCCTCCTTCACTCTATGGTCCGAACTAGAATAACAAAAATGGTAACACCATTACTAGCAAAAGAGGATGTGTATAGACTACCGACAGTTGAATAGGGTCACCATTCATAACAAGTATCCATTGCCTCGAATAGATGACCTTTTTGACCAACTGCAAGGTGCATCGATTTTCTCTAAGATTGATTTAAGGTTTGGTTACCATCAGTAAAGGTTGAGGCGGTTAAGAATTAGGTTCGACCAAGTTCTACGATTGAAATTAATAGTTTTGTGGGGCTCGCTAGCTACTATTGTCGATGTGGTGTGAGTTGAGAATAATTGTAATCTCCCGATTCCAATTAGTATCTCAACGAAGTGAACTAGACGTTGTAGTCCCGGCTGAAGGGACACAAGCAAGTTAATTGGAACTGAGAAGGTTCCAATTGGTATCTGACCTTAGGGGTCGTATAAGGCATAGATGATCTGTAATGGTAGTCTATGGAACGACTAATTGAAGAATTTGGACTTGTCTGTAAGTTGTAACTACTTGAGTGTCGTGAAACTTGTTGTGAAAAGAAATTCATCATGAGAGTAGGTGCAAGGGTCTAGATAAATTACGATGTTGTTCGTAAGCGAGAAATCTGGACGTGCGTTGCGACCAATTGATAATTGTGTGAGGGTCTGGGTGTATCCTGAGGATATGTGTGTGGTAGTGTTGAAACAATGTAAAAGAATTTTAAAGTGCGACTTCATTGGGTTGACTCGGGGTAGGCAATGATTATCCTAGCTAAGGGGATTGAGTACTCTAAAAATGCATGTGTTGAACCTTTGTAGGATATTGAGAAAGAAAAGAACCCCAGTAAAATTGTTGGCAGGGATTCTCTTTTCGTTATGGCCTTTAGGGCGGGATTTTCCCGCCAAGGCGAGACCACTAGTGTGGGATTTCTCCCGCTAGAGCGAGACAGAATCTCAGCCCTGTCTCCCTTGTTTTCCCCTAGTCACAATTATGGATCCCAAATCATACCTGAACTAACCCCCGCGATCTAATTTAGTGTTCAACAATCGAATATAAGTTATAAGGTGTGTTAAAATTATGGAGAACCTGGGTATATGAGGAGGAAATCAGTGAGGCCGTGGAGGCTGGGGAAATGGTAATGCAGGTAGAGGAGTAGTGCAGCCAGGCAAGGAGGTTGCCCGTCAAGAGGACAAGGCTCAGATTTATATTTTTTCAAGTAAGACCGAGTTTGAGTGTGTGATGCATTGGTCACAAGAGCTACTCTTATTTGTGCCCGGATGGCTATTGTTTTGTTTGATCCGGGTTCTACTTATTCGTATATGTCAGTTCAATTGCCTTGTGATTTGATATGGTTTGTGACATGCTTGATGCCCCCATCCATGTTTCTAAACCAGTTGAAGAGTCGGTCAGAGTCACCCATGTATATCGTGTTGTCCTATTGTGTTTATGGATTTTCAGATTTGGGTTTATTTGGTTATGTTGGATATGACTGACTTGATATAATCTTAGGCACGACTTGGTTGTCACCCTATTATACCGGGCTTAATTGTAATACTAAGTCGGTAACTCTAGAGGTCCCTAGTAGGAAAAGATTAGAGTGGGAAGGGGTGTACAAGCCTAAGCTAGCTATGATCATATCCTCCATTTGGGCTAGGAAACTGGTAGGGCAGGGTTATTTGATTTATTTGTCTTATGTTTGGGATGTTGAGGTTATGTCTCCCTCTATTGAGTTTGTTCCTTTGGTGTCTGAGTTTAAGGAAGTGTTTACTACGGATTTGCCTGGTATGCCTCTGGATACAGATATAGATTTCTACATTGACTTCAAAACTGGCGCTCGCCCCATTTCCATCCCTCCGTATCGTATCGCTCCAACATAATTAAGAGAGCTTAAGGCTCAAAACCAAGAGATTCATGCTAAAGGTTTCATCTGTCCTAGTGCTTTCCCGTGGGGTGCTCCTGTCTTGTTTGTTAAGAAGAAAGAGGGTGGTATAAGGACTGGTGAATTTATCTTAAGCCATAAAGGAGTGGATTGATACCGAAATGACCAGCTTTTGGATAAAGAAAGTCCCGTTGAGTGTACCTGGGTAAAGGAAATTGAAGTATTTAGCAAGAAGGTGCGTATAAAATAGGGTTAGTCGTTTGAATTTGATGAGTTTACCTAAGTTTGAGGCGTCGTGTTGATGAAAAAGGTAGACTCTTTAGTGATAGTCAAGGCTGACGGAGCGTAATGGCAATACGAGATCGTGATGGATTGTGACGGGATGCAACCATATAATGAAATTATTGGTTAAGTGAATTTTTGTATAGTAATTATGACTTGCGAGTATCCAAGGTCGTGGTTTTCTAATACTTGGTGAGTAAAGTAGTTGTATGGAAAATTATAAGAGATAGTAGGACACCACTCGAATAGAATGTTAAAGAGCTGGAGTTATAATGAAGGAAAATATAATAGAATGTAGTACAGCCTTTAGAGAGAGGCGAGAGCAAGAATATTTTATTGAATTCTTAAGGCTGAAGAGATATCTTCAGAGGGGTAGATAATTGGGTTCAGAGATGCATGATTTCATTCATTTTGTTGTGGCTATGGTAATAGTGTCACGGGTACATGAGATTGGTCAAAAACTATCGAAAAAGACTTGAGAATGGAATGTGAGGACATTAGCTTGAGTGTGATGACAAGTGGTTGGTTTTGTTTCTGAGTCTAGTAATAAGTATGATTGAAATTTTAGCGAAATATATGGTAAGATCGATGGAGATGCGATCAATGATAAGCGAAGAACCATAAATTCATAAAAATCCAATGTACAAGCTAATCTTGGTAGATAAGGGGATTGTGCTATACAGTTGAATTTACAATTCAGATTTTTCATTGTAAGTCTACATTCGTGGTAATATATTTTGTCAAGGTATGAATTTGCAAGGTGATAAATGATCAATTGTTCCTGGTGTTGAGCATTTGAAAGGACTTACACCTGGGCTGAGTCGTAAATTTTATTACTATTGATTGTTAAGTACTAAAGAAAGGTTTCATTCAAAAAGTTTTGGTTTATAATAAGATAAATGGTCAGAGTGTTATGATGATTGTTAGTATTGTGAGTATGATTCACTAGCTATGCTCTAGTGTGTTTTCACTTTTGTGGGTTGATCCCTAGTGATGGATCAGGGGTACAAAATCCTGCGATGTTCTCTTGGTTGGGAAGATTGGGAAGATTTGGTTATTTCGAATGACATAATTGGTGTTGTCTTGGAGTTGTTAAAGTATTTTAGTAGCTCTACATG
This sequence comes from Solanum acaule, assembly GCA_036250505.1. Lineage (NCBI taxonomy): Eukaryota > Viridiplantae > Streptophyta > Magnoliopsida > Solanales > Solanaceae > Solanum > Solanum acaule. The sequence goes on from JAJOOR010003582.1 coordinate 31,681, forward strand.
TACCACCTTTCTTATGAGAATTTATAGAGGAGCTACAATGCGTATTTATGGTTGTCCGACAATCTAATATATCATCTTGTCATCGAGGTCGTGTATCGATTATGTGTGGTTGAATGTGGGGGATCATTGGGTCCAATTCTACTTTTCTTAAGAGGTAATCTTCAATTACTAAATCTAGCATTTGGATAGTGTTGCTGGAGGGGTTGTATGCTTGGACATATCCCTCGATGAATATCTGATTTCTAATGATCAAATTGGTTATAACTTAAGCTCATGGGAATTTATGTTGTGGGATGGAGATGGTGTTAAGAACTGTGATTGTTGAGTAATATGAGTGTGTGTTGGTTGGTTTAGGTTCACTTCTAATTCTAGCGAGTATTGATTTAGAATGTTATCATGCTTATGTGAAAAAGGATTAGTCCTGATGATTGTGTCAAAATCCTTGATAACATGTGGCAGACGTGTGTACAATCAACTTTGGTGGTTGTTGGGAATCATTTTGTTGATTAGTTAAGTTTACATGCAACAATATTTATCACTCGAGTGTTGAGATGAATTCATTGAGGCATTGTAAGGGAGGATGTGTAGGTATTCAATTGGTTGGTTTGACGTTGGAGATGTGAAACCCTTAGGGATAATGAGATTCGGTAAGAAGGGCATACGATACAAGTATCCCTAGTAATTCGACGATTCAGATACTACTCTACCCTTACTTTAGCTAGTCTTTTCTAGTTGATCACTCGGGGACGAGTGATGGGTAAATTGGTATCTATTGTAACGACCTGATTTTCGTCGTTATGGAAAAGCCAATGGGGAAAGAATTGGAGCTAGAATACTTTTTCGTAGTAACTTGAGATTTCCTAGACTAGTCCAGATTTGGATGAAATCAAAGTCAGTGAGTTCTAGGGAAATCTGGTAACAAATGAGAGATCTATTAATGAATTTGATTTTATGAGTGGATAGCTAAGATGTTAAGGAACCCGTATGACTTTATGGATTTGAATTCGGGCGAGTAAACCTCCCGAAACTGATCTTAGCGTGATCGGATATTTTCTAAGTGTCATGGGATGAAGGTTTGTTGTGAAATGGTAGTTTGGAATTCTTAAATTTGCTCACTGTTTTCGTGCAAACCGCCAGAGCAGGAAAGTGCCGCCAGGGCGGGGCCGCTATGGCGGGTTTGGTGCCGCCAGGGCGGGGCCGCTGTGGCGGGTTTGGTGCCGCCAGGGCGGGGCCGCTGTGGCGGGTTGGGTCCCGCCATAGCGAGACAGACGAAACTTAATTCGGAAATAAAACTCCAAAACGTCCTTATTCTACACTTTTCGATTTTTAGAGCTAAGGAATGAACCCCAGACGATTCTTGACAGTTTTTCACCATTCTTGAGGCTAAAGGTAAGTTTTTAACTCCCCGAATTCATTTTTCGATTCGAAGAACGTAATAGAATGGGTAATTACCGATGGGGGAGGGTTTTGATCTAGATTTTATGGTGGAAAAAGCCCTAAATTGGATATTAGGATCTTGGGTTTGGTCTAGGGTTATTGGGTTTGTTATAATTTGGATAATTAGACCTTTGATTGTTGATCCTTGCGTATAAATTGTTGTTTGTAGACCTAGATTTATGTGAAATTTATGGCTTTGTAATGAAGATTCAAATACTTTTAATATGATAGATTATGAGCCATGTAAATCTTAATATTCGAAGAGATATGATCGTTTAAAGTTGACTCAAGTAAAATCTTACATCAAAACTTAATCGGTAAGGAAACTTTCAACTCAACTTTGTGCTAGGAGTTTTTAGTGACCATAATTTATATCCAAAATAATTCCCATACTAAAGAATTTACCTTTACATATATGAGCAATTTAAGAATAACCCGGTAAGACCTTATATGCAAATAAAGAATAGTTTGGGCCTTTGCTTAGAAGTTTTTGGGGTGTTACATATAGTTATAAATATTGTTTTATAAAAAGATATACTTAATACATGTAGATTTACCATTGATGTATTATATCACGATATACTGGATTTACCATTTAAAATTGTGTACAAGTTTATGAGAAATATATTTTAATAATTTCATCATAGATAATTTTATATCTGAAGTGATCATCGTTATCATCAATATAGGTGGTCGAGTTAATATTTTAACATTTTCTAAGCTTTTGACTCTTGACAAAGCAACATACAATTGATCATAAGAGAAAACAAATTCATGCAAATGAATACCTACAAAATGTAATGTTTTTCCTTGAGCTTTATTTATAGTCATGACAAAATATAATCTTACCAAGACTTACGTTCTTTTAAAAGGTAAAGGCATTTTTTCATCTTCTAATATTATGAGTGGTATTCGTAAAATAAATAAATATGTATTTTTAAAATCACCGCTAAATATTTTTACATTTATGATGTGACTTTTGAAGTGATCACATATTAATCGTGTCTATTGTATAAGCCTTCACAAGAATTTAGATTTCTTAATAACACAATTGGATAAATTTTCTTCAATATTAATTTATACGGAGGTAAATCAACATGATTCAAAGTGTGTAAAAAAATTTCATATTTACTTTGAACTTTCGGATCAATAGACTGATCTATAGCAATATACACTTTTTTATATTTAAAATTTTAGAAATCAATAAATCATTTATTTCATCAACAAAAACATTTTTTATTGTTAGAATAGAACGAGAAGTGAAACAAGAATTTGAATGATATGTGTATAACTCAGGATAAGTAATTCTAAAGAATAATTTAATGATTCTTTTTAAGAAGTAAAAGGAATAAGGAGAGAATTTAAAATTTAATTTTTTCCATGGTTATTTATTTATTTTTTAAATTACCAATCCTAATTAAATATTAACAATATTCAAGATCATTTTTTTGCATGCATATTATTTCATAATTGTAATTTTTCGAGTTGATTTTAAATTTCAGAACACAATAAATTTTCACGAATAAAATTCTCTTTTTTTTTTCACTACGAACAACAAGGAGATTTTGACTAAAATCTCCACTAAAACAATTACTTTACCATCAAATAATGTATTATTCCATTAGATGTCTTAAAAGCAAATTGAATGCTTTAATCATATTTTTGTTGCCATTGAAATTTCATCCCACACAATTAGTCTTGCATCTCGTATTAGAAATGCCAGTGAACTTTATTTACTGATATTGCAAATGAAATTTTCTTTAAAAATTAATAGAAATTTTAAATTGTGAATGAGCAGTACGATCTCCGAAAAAAAGTGAAACAGAATGCCAGAACTTACCATTGCTAAAGCTATAAATCATTTGTGTCTTAGTGTAGCAAATAAAGCACGATTTAATTTATTTTTACCAGTTCCAGTGGGACAATCAATAAAATTCCCCTGCCTAATTTGAAAATACTATATCAAGAATTATATTGTTAGCTTTTTTCGTTCAATTTTAAATTTATTTTATAAAGTTAAATCTTTTTCACTAATAATGATATTTCTTTCGTAGAAAACATGTTTTGCTTCTCTTACGATTGATCATGATTTGATGAATTCTGAAATTAGTTCAAATTCATTAATTTCATGGTCTATTGAATGTAGTATATTATTAATATGACTTAAAACTTTATAAAAAAATTAACTTATATTTATGTTCAAGGATCCTTTAAAATCTTCAGTTATTGGACTTTCAAATCTTTCCCACAATTATTTAGGGTTAGTTAAATTATAAGAGATTAACAACATAGCATATCATTATTTAAACTGACTTTTAACATGCATTCTACTATATTATTAGCACCAAGTAATTATTATTTTTCTATGGGTTCCCTAAATGTATTATAATGTACTTCATTTACTATTTTCATATCTTCATATGATTTTGATGTTCTTACATTCATTAAAAGTAGTCTAAGATAATATATTTCTCCTCCAGTTGAATGACATGGTACAACACGATCAAGAGCATAACCACGTTTATGAAGTTTCATATTTTATCTATTGTTTATCATATAATTTCTGAATCTTCATATGATTTTGATGCTCTTACATGCATTAAAAGTAGTCTAAGATAATATCTTTCTCCTCCAGTTGTATGACATGGCACAACACGATCAATAGCATGACCACATTTACAACGTTTTCATATTTTATCTGTTGTTGATCATATAAATTTCATTTTTGAAAATTCATGATACAATAAATTTAGGTCCATACCTTCTTTGTTTATTTTATTTATTAAAAAAATTTAGTTAACATTGTCTTTTTAATCATGAAATTATTTATAGTTTTACTAATGTTATCCATACTTTAGAAAGAAGTAAATTATTATCCATCAAAATGTAGTTGTAGATAATATACATTTGGATTCATTTCACTAATTGAGAAAACAAATATTCTCCATACAGTTTTCGGCGATGATACCCATGTAACAGATTGATATTCTTTTGTTTCACCTATCTCTAGATTTGTGCCATTGACATGTATATGAAATGCTATTTTATCATGTCCTTTGTAAATATAATTATAATAAATGTATTTAACAACTTTAATATTTGTTCCAATTTCAACCTTACTACTGTTAGTAACTTATTGAGTTGAACAATATTTACATTTTGATGAATTTCTTTTTCTCAATAGTTTTTTTGTATTTACTGAATGTTGTGGGATTTGTAATCTTTGTGTCAAGCATTATATTTTTATATTTATAAGTTGTTGTTTTTCATATATATTGTTTTAAGAACAATACATGAATTGTACTGCATTGTATTTAAAGTAAAGTATATTGCTTATTTATCTTAACAATAATTTTTTTTTTCCTAGTTAAGATGAAACTAAGGGGTGCATTTTGATAGGGTTGAAAAAAGGTTTTATAAGAAGTAATATTCTAATGGTAATATGAAACACAGTCAAAGTTTCACTAACGTACGTAGAGTAATTTGTGATTGTGTTGGTTATGCAGAAGTTAGCATTTATTTTTATCCCTTAATTATATTAACTTATTAATCCATGAAATATTATCTGTTACAACATTGTATGTAACAAATATACTAATGCTGATTATGAAATCATTAAGACTCCTCATAATTTTTATTTTAAAAAAAAAGGATTCCAACTACCATATATATGTATATATTGTATAAAATAATTTGGTATTTATGAAATTCTAAACAAAATTGATTTGCAACAGGCATTTCACCACAAAGTTCAAAGTAGAGTTGCATCTCATATGTATGTGATATCGATAGTCTATATAGGCCCAAACATTCAAATTGATCTCAACATTCAAATAATAACATTTATATATTTATATATATATATATATATAAATCACACTAAAATAACTTCACTATTGTGCCTCATAAGTTAAATGTAATAACATAGAAGTTAAAATATTACACATAAAAGAAAAGTTGAGTAATGCAACTTTAGAGTATTGTATGAGAACAGTCCGCAAAATAATCAAATTGAAATTACTATAATGTTGTACCTAATACCCTCCTAAGATAATAATCAATAAGATAGAAGCAAAACAATAGACATAAATAAAAGTTCAGTGATGTAACGTTAGAGTATTGTAATCAGGAAGAAGAGACTTAATCTCTTCATCATCTTCTTGATCAGCTTGATCAACATTATGAGTAGTAGTAGTAGTAGTGCAATAAGTATCGAAAATGGCGTGTGATTCAAGCACACACATTAATCTTCTCCTCTTGTAATTAGTCTTAAAGCATGCTTTCCTCAATCTCTATATTTTCCCCTAAAGTTCCATGTCTGGTATTTCCTCCATCTTCTTTTTCTTTTTCTTTAATACCTTTATCATGTCCTTCAACTTTTCGTCCATCCCATTTCTAACTCCTTTCTCCAATTCCTTCATATAAAACAATTTAACTTTTATTTTGATTTTCATAATTATTTCTCCTTGCTTAGTAATCAACGTTTCAATTACTTATTTTTATTTATACGAAGTAATTTAGCTTGATATGAATTTATTATTTTTTGAAAATTAAGATTTTAAATTTGATGGGATTGATGTGCTTATAAAAATATGACATTAAAAATAATATTAAAAGGGAAAGGTTTAATTATCTTTAAATATGGAAATATGACATTTTTCTTGATGTTTTTTTTTGTTGCCATTTTTCATTTGTAAATAGTTGCTCAACTTATTCACTCTTCTTTCAATCTTATACCTTAGTTTAGTTAAGGTATTTCCTTAGACTATGACCGAAATCTGAGAGACATACCTTAACTAAACTAAGGTCCAATTACCCTCCCGAACTCATGTTTTAAAAATTTTTAAATACTTTTTGGCTTACATGACACACTCCGTGACTCCACGTAGTTGAGGCGCGTGAGATATGTTTGGATGCCACATAAGTCAAAAAGGTGTACAAAATTATAAAAAATGATTTGGGGTGACCTTCCAAGAAGAGTTGGGTACTCACGCTGACCTTAGCACAACTTTTCACCTGTAGACTAACAGTTAGTCGGAGAATACAAAGTTTATTGTTGACCTTTATTTTGGCCCTGGTCCCTCCTTGGACATTGTGCACCTCAACTCAGCTCTTCATCTTTTTTCACTCTATGTTTTCTTGTTACAAAATACAAAGTAAGACCCACACTATTTACAAGTGAAAATTTTTCCTTGCAATGAATAAGAAGATTATGAGATTTTAGAACATATTAGTATTATAGCTATTTAAGAACATAAAGTAAAGTAAGGTGCAACAAATAAAGTGATAACAAAATTCCTCTAGGATGGAGGTATGAGGAGAATTATACATTCAATGCTAAGGGTAGTATTTGGGTACTATGGGATCCTCAATTTGTAGAGTGTGATGTGGGAAATAAGTCTAACCAATATATACAAAATAGAGTGAAAGTCAAAGATAATGGGATGAAATTTATGTTTGTTGCAGTTTATGGACTACATACAGTACATAATCGACTGAAACTCTGGGAGGACTTGAGGGACTTGGCTTCTAATACGCACAGGCCACTACTATGTATGGGGGATTATAATGCAGTACTAAAAGTAAAGGATATACCTCAAGTCAGTCCAGTGTAGGATGCAAAAGTCAAGGATTTTAGTGGCTTTTTGCTAGATGCTGGGATGAATGAGATTACAACAGTTGGTGGCTCATAAACTTGGACCAATGGACACACTTGTAGCAGGATTGATAGGGCTATAGTAAATGCTGACAAGATGATTCAAATGCCAATAGTGGCGGTAATAATATTAAGACCAGGAATATTTGATCATTCCACTTTGAGTCTGGCATTGGACACATATTACAAGAGAACTCATAAAGCTTTCATATTATTTAACTGTATTGGAGACCATCCTATATTTCTCCAAATAGTTAACCAAGCTTGGCAAGGACATAGAAAAGGAGACACATAGATAGTTTGGTGGAAACTCAAAAAGATGAAAAACATAGTGAAAAAGCTTAATAATTCTAAGTTCAGAGGGGTGAAGGATAAGATCCAGCAAATCGAGAGTAGCTTCACGAAGTACAAACTAATATGCTAGACCATAATAGGGCGCATGCTAAAAGGGAGAAAGAAAAGGAAATGGGGAAACAACCAGAGAAGTGGAATTTGGTTGGGGAAAGTGCTATGAGACAAAAGTCAAGGGTGCAATGGATGAACTTAAGTGACGCTAATAAAAGTTACTTCTTTCCTCATATGAAAAATAGAATGGCCCAGAATACTATCATTGGCCTCGATATTGCTGCAGGTATATGTCACGACCCAAGGTACTCCCTAGGTGTAACATCACGTATAGGATCTCGAGAGGCCCTACACAAGCAACTTAACATGCATACCAAGATATAAGAAAATCTAAGGGATAAAGGAACATTTCAAGTCTAAAAGTTTTATCAAAGTAAAACGGAAGTCTACAAAGTTTCATTTACCATCTAATACATCAAAAGTGACCGAGACGTTACCCCGGCGTCATGTACAAATTCTGAAAATAAGAAATGACTGAAAGCTATAAAAGTACAGTCCTCGAAGCATGAGGACTCACCAAAGCTCAAAATCTCTCCAAGAACCTCTAGCCACGAAACTGAGAACCCTGAATGTCAGAACCTGTATTTGGGGAAATGTAGGGAAGAGTATGTGTTCGTACAAACATATAGCAAGTATGATAGTCATGCATAAAAACATATAAAACATGTTTAAAAAAGGACATTTTATCATATGCGAGGACCAAGGTAAAATACATGATGAGAGGTTCAAAACATAGGTCATCAATACAGTTGATGCAACTAAAGTCAGCCTTATGTTCCATATAAGATACTTCTTTAAGTAACCATAATTCTTCATAACTTGTGGGAAGTAGCCTTCACCGACATGTAATACCATGTGAGCTAATAACATGGAATCAGGTGTCTCCCACATCGAAAAGGGTTTCCCTACATACCAAGGCAAGACCATGAACTTTCTAGATTACGTGTATTTACTAGCTATTGTCTATCTAGACATCCTATGTTGGCACATAGTTTGTGGGACTTGGGTAATCACCACTTGTCCACTCGGTGCTAAGTATAACTTCCACGAAATGTTTATTAGACTCATCTTAACTTAACTTTCATAAGACATCGGTAGTCGCCTCTTGTCTTATCATACTAGGGCAAGGGTAATCGCCTCTTGCCTAGTCTTTGGAGGACATGGGTAATCGTCACTTGCCTCAATATTATATTAAATCTTATCATTGGTTCATTTTAGGTGAGAAAGCCTTTCAACCTTAAGAACCCTTATTACGTGAGAAAACCTTTTCACAATCATGATTTTAGGTGTATATAAGAAATCCTTTCAACAACACAATAACAACCACATCATTGCTACTTCACTTTCAAAGCATCCTCAAAACATTGACACCAATTTCATGAGAGCATGCATGACTTCATAAATTCATCTTTCATAATTCCATAACCCACATTAGATCTTCATAGCTTGGAAAACATGGAATGTGCATAGGTTCATGAGGATTAATCATAAAATCATAGAATTACATAAATTCATGCTTGGAAGATCATAAAGCAATCAATTATATCAATAATTAAGAGAACCCATAATATGGGAGAAAAACCCTAACTCAATTGGGGATTTCTAACTTCGTAAATTAGAGAATTTGGGAACTCCATGGAGGAAAGAGCTGCATGGATGAAAACTATCATACCTCAATGCTAATTTCTTGACTTCAATGGAGAATTAGAAGGATTGATCTTGAAACCCTAGCTTTCTTTTTCAACTTCTAGAGAGAGAAATTTTTGAAAGGAAAACTTTGTTCTTAATTTAGGATTTTCAGAGAATGATTTCAATTGGGGAAATTTAGGGGTTAAAAAGCTTATATAGAGGTTTAGGTGAAGGGTAAAACGACATAGTATTAGGCTAGAATAATAAGGAAAATACCCAAAAGCCCCTAAAAAATAACTACCGACCCAGTCGACGGTGGCGACCTACGGTACATGGTTCCACCAATAGACCGTCCTGGTCAGCTGTCAATGGGTTCAGAAATATTGATTTCTGGACTCGAATGAAAGGTTCCACCAACGGATTGTGGTTCTATTAATGCGCCATGGGTCTCATCCATAGGTCTCAACTTTTGGCCTCAAAATCTCTATAAGTCTTTGACTCACCTACGGGACCTATCTATGCACCATGAATAGGACTACGAGCCGTATTGGTGAACTGTTGAAAAATATAGAGAACTTGACATTTTTGGGAACTTGGGCTAGCCAACAACGGACCAGACCTACGGTCCGTGGGTCATTCCACGATCCGTGGATGGCTTTATCGAATCTGGCACCTGATTTCTGAAAAGATGAAATCTTACCCTTTTTCGAATCTGAGGTGTTACATTATCGCCCCCTTGGGATAATTGATTCTCGAATGAGATTCAAGACATCACAAGGAAGGTAGCAACTCAAACCTCACAGCCCATCATGCTTGCAATCACATAAATGCACATATCCGAGGAGGAAACATCAACTACAAGATAAAGTATGTTCAAAAGATAATATCATGAAGTCTATATGCAGCTCATACTCAAATGCACATAAACATATTGAAATCAGTCAATTTTACTCATTTTCTCAAAATTCAACCTTTTTTCATGAACATGCATAAATTAGGAAATCATGGGAATATCTAAGACACATGACACCCAATAAATAAACCATGAGGAACTCGGTACCTCAAGCTAGAGTAGGGGAAGAAGGAAAAAGATAAGGATAAAGAGACATCATATCGGCCTTGGCCTCTGAAATAGCACCATCAACTAACTGATTCCTCCAAAGTACTTTCACGGAAGCAACTTCTTTGTTTCACAACTTCATAACTTGCCGGTCTAAGATTTCAACCGGAACTTCCTCATAAGAAATATTCTCCTTAACTCCAAAACCTTCTAAAGGAAATATAGATGTCGGATCTCCAACACATTTCTTCAACAATGAGACATGAAAAACTTGATGTACCGATGCCAATTCAGTAAGAAAATCAAGTTCATAAGCAACCTTACAAATTCACCTCCAAATTTGATTTAGGCCCACATAATGAGGGCTAAGTTTTCCTTTCTTCCCAAATCACATTACACCCTTCATGGGTTACATTTTCAAGTAGACCCAATCATGAACATCAAACTCAAGATCCCTTCTTCTAACATTGGCATAGGACTTTTTCCGTCTTTAAGTCATTTTTAACCTTTCTCTAATAAGCCGAACTTTATCCAAAGCATCTTGTGCAAACTCGGTGACTATCAAAGCAACTTCGCCCATTTAAACCATTCTATAGGATATCTTCACCTCCTACCATATAGAACCTCAAATGGAGCAATGCCTATACTTGAATGATAGCTATTGTTGTATTGAAACTCAATCAAAGGCAAGTGATCATCCCAATTACACTTGAAGTCAATTACACATGCTCTCAACATATATTCCAAAGTCTAAATAGTATGCTCCGCTTTCCTATTGGTTTGTGGGTGAAAGGCCATACTAAGCTTAACACGAGTACCAAGATCTTTTCCGAATGATTTCCAAAACTGAGAAGTGAATTGGGTACCACGATCGAAGATAATGGATAAGGGCACTACATTCAACCTCACCATTTCATTCAAATACAACTTAGCATAGTCCTCCACTTGATAATAAACCTTAACAGAAATGAAATGAGTCGATTTTGTCATTCGGTCTACAATAACCCAAATCGAGTCATGTTGTCGCTGGGTGCGAGGGAAACCAACAATGAAGTCCATATTTAAATCTTCCCACTTCCAAGTAGGAATGCTAATGTCATGGGATAAACCTCACAGTTTATGATGCTCAACTTTCACTTGTTGACAATTCGGACACTTGGCCACAAATTCCACAATATCTTTCTTCATCCCATTCCACCAATAGATCTCCTGCAAATCACGGTATATCTTGGTGGCTCCTGGGTAAATGGAATATCAAGATTTGTTCTCTCAGGTCATCTACATTAGGGACACACAACCGACCTTGATATCTAAGCACATAATCTCCCCCTTCGGAGAAAGCCTGAACAAACTCTTTAAGCACCGCTTCCTTTAATTCAACCAAAGTCGGATCCAAACTTTTCTTGGCCTTCACATCCCCCACAAAATATGATTTTGAACCATTGTGAACCATAACACCATTCTTGGTAGAGTCCACTAATTGAAACCCAACCGGGCCAATCTATGAACATATCGAACTAACTCTTTCTTATCATCCTCTATATGAGCAACACTACCCATAGATAAGTGACTAAGAGCATCCACCACCACATTCTCCTTACCGAGGTGATAAAGAACACTCATATCATAGTCCTTCAATAACTCAAACCACCTTCTTTGGTGAAGATTCAAGTCTTTCTGATTAAACACATATTGCAAACTCCTGTTGTCGGTGAAGACATACACATGCACTCCATACAAGTAATGCCTTCGAATCTTTAAGGCAAAAACAACTGCCGCTAGTTTAAGGTCATAGGTAGGATAATTCTTCTCATGAATCTTAAGTTGCCTTGAACCATAGACAATGACTTTTCCATTTTGCATAAGTACACATCCTAGACCAATTCTCGAGGCATCACAATAAGCAACAAGTCCATTAGTCCCATCTGATAAAGTCAACACCAGAGCTGAAGTAAGTTTATCTTTCAATTCTTGAAACTCTTTTTGCATGCCTCTGACCATATGAACTTAATCTTCTATCGAGTCAATCCCGCCAACGGAGTGGCAATCAAAGAAAATCCTTGAACAAACTTTATATAGTAACTGGCTAGACCCAAGAAACTTCTGATATCCGAAGGGAATAGAGGTCTAGGCCAACTCTTGACCGCATCCTTCTTCTTAGGATCTGCCTCAATACCCTTACTTGAGATAATATGACCAAGAAAATCCACGGACCTTAACTAAAACTCACATTTGCTAAACTTTGCAAAGAGTTGTTGATCGTTTAGAATTTGCAACATAACCCTCAAATGATTAATGTTCTTTCCTTACTCCTTGAATAGATTAGTATATCATCGATGAACACAATCACAAATATGTCAACATACTAAACACCTTATTCATCAAATCCATAAATGCGGTTGGAGAATTAGTCAAACCAAACGACATTACCAAAATATCATAATGACCATACCAATTTTGAAAAACCATCTTTGAGATATCATCTTCCTTCACCCTCAATAAGTGATAACCCAACCGAAGGTCAATCTTAGAGAAGTAACTTGCTCCTTGAAGTTGGTCAAAAAAATCATCTATCCTTGGAAGAGGATACTTATTTTTAATAGTAACTTTATTCAATTGTCGGTAGTCAACACAGATACGAAGCGAACCACCTTTCTTTCAAACAAACAAACCTGGAGCACCCCATGAAGAGATACTCAATCAGATGAAACCCTTATCAGACGAATCTTTCAGTTGCTCTTTTAACTCCTTTAGTTCTGCTGGAGCCATACGATAAGGAGGAATACAGATAGGTTGTGTATCGGGGAAAAGGTCAATACGGAAGTCATTTCCCTTTTGGGAGGAATACCGAGTAAATCATCTAGAAACACTTCTGATAACTCATTTACGATGGGGACCAACTCAAGAGTAGGGGTTTCGGAATCCATATCCCTCACCCTAACTAGATGATAAATGCAACCCTTAGAAATCATCTTTCTAGCTTTAAGGCAAGAGACAAACTGACCGTTAGGCATAGAATTTCCCCTTTGCACTCTAGAATGGGTTCATTTTGAAACTGAAACTTGACTACATGGGTTCTACAATCAATAGAAGCATAACATGAATGCAACCAATCCATACCAAGGATAACGTAAAAATCTAGCATGTCAAGCTCTACAAGGTTAACATGAGTGAATCTATGAGACAAGGAGATGGGACACTTTTTATAGACCCACTTAGCCAAAATAGAATCACCAATATGAGTAGAGACAGAAAAAGGATCTAACAAAACATTCGGAAGAACATCAAATCTCATTACCGCATATGGCGTCACAAATGATAAGGTAGCACTGGGGTCAAACAAATCATAAACAGCAAGTTGGAAGACTTTCAACATACCGGTAACCACATCGGGTGAACCTTCTTTCTCATGACGAGTATGAATGCATAATCTATTTTGCTTCTGACTTCCACTATGACCAGATGAAGGATAAGGTTGAGCCCGTCGATGATTATCCCCATCATTCTTAGAAATTGATAGAAAATCCCTTATCTTATGGTCCATATTACCACAACCAAAGAAAGCATTGGAACCTGTGACATCTACCCTCATGCTTCTTTCCATATTTAGCACAAGTAGGCAATGAAGATCCACCACCATTTCCTCCCTAAGGCTTAGGGTTAGACACTCTATCTTTGTTAAACTTATGAGGAGCATCGGAGGAACCTTGACCAAAAAACCTTTGTCGAAACCTAAAATGACCATGTTCATTGGACCTTGAGTGTGAGAAGTTACCATCATCGATTTTAGCCTTCTTTGCCTCCCTGGACTTTTCCTTAAGCTTCTCCTCTTCAATTTTTTGAGCATGAACAATGAGAGGATAAATATCCATATCATTAATAATCATGGTGGTACGACATTCCTTAACCACCATATCGAACACACCCGAAACGAACTTACTCATTTTTGCCCAAGAATCGGCAACCATAGTAGGAGCATATAGACACAATTCTGTGAATTTCAAGGCATATTCCTTCACACTTATACTCCCTTGATGAAACTTGATGAATTAAAACAGATTTTCCTCCCTCGTCTCTAGGGGAAAGAACCTATCAAGGAAAGCAACCTTAAACTTTTCCCAATCTAGAGGACCCGCATCTAATGTCCTCTTTTCCTTCCATTGGTTGAACCAAACTTGAGAAACACCCTTAAGTTCATAAGCGGCAAACTCCACCTTTTCCACCGGCGTCACTCCCATGAGCATCAACACCTTATAAACCTCGTCAATGAACTCTTGATGATCTTCCTCAACCTTAGAACCATGAAACTCCAGAAGATTCATCCTAGTGAAATGCCTCACTCTAGATGCTTCGGTACCCATATTTGGGTTCAAGGGGACTGTAACTTCCCTATTGGCTAGGGATGTCAAGGCTTGAGAAAATACTTGAAAAGCAACCCTAAACTCCACATTAGTCACTTTCTCGGCCAAAGGGTTGACCGGAGCTAGAGGAGCTTCTCGATCCACATTCTCTCCTGTATTCCTTCTAGCATATGCTTTTCGAGTATCCATCTTATGTAGAGCATCAGATTAAGGATTAAGAGAGAGATATTATAGAGTTAACTTCTATCGCATGACTTTAGAGTAATGAAAGAAGTGAAGTTTCCTAAACATCTTGTAGCCTCTCATTCATAAATGTGGCGTGCTTTAGACTCATGAACAAGACTCTACTCGACGTGGCTTATGAGACTTCTTAGGACCTTTTTAAACTTGTGCTGAGAATACCAAGATTTTCACGACCCAAGGTACCCCTTAGGTGTAACATGGCGATAGGACCCTGATAGGCCCTACACAAGCCACTTTGCATGCATAACAAGATATAAGAAAAACAAAGAGATAAAGGAACATTTCAAGTCTAAGAGTTTTATCAAAGTAAAACGGAAGTCTACAAAGTCTCATTTTCCATCTAATACATCAAGAGTGACCGGGACGTAACCCTAGCAACACGTACAAAGTCTGAAAATAAGAAACCACTGAAAGCTATAAGAGTTCGATCCTCGAAGCATGAGGACTCACCAAAGCTCGGAATCTCTCCAAGAGTCTCTAGCCACGAAACGAGAACCCTGAATGTCAGACCCTACATTTGGGGAAATGTAGGAAAGAGTATGCGTTAGTACAAACATGTACCAAGTATGATAGCCATGCATAAAAACATATAAAACATGCTAAAAAGGGACATTTTATCATATGTGAGGACCAAGTTAATATACATAATGTGAGGTTCAAAATATAGTTCATGAATAAAGTCGATGCAAGTAAAGTCATCCTTATGTTCCATATTAGATACTTCTATAAGTAATCATTATTCGTCATAACTCATGGAAAGTAGACTTAGCCGACATGTAAGACCGTATGAGCTAATAACATGAAATCTGGTGTCTTTCACACTGAAAAGGGTTGCCCTACTTTGTAAGGTAAGACCATGAACTTTCTAGCTTACGTGGATCCACTAGCTATTGTCTATCTAGACATCCTATGCTGGAACATAGTTTATGGGACTTCGGTAATTTTCATTTTTCCACTTGGTGCTACGCATAACTTCCACATAATTTTTATTAGACTCATCTTAACTTAACTTTCATAAGACATGGGTAGATGCCTCTTGTATTATCATACTAGGGCATGAGTAATCACCTCTTTCCTAGTCTTTGGAGGACATGGGTAATCGTCACTTGCCTCAATATTAGATTAGCTCCTTATGATTTGTTCATTTTGGGTGAGAAAGCCTTCTCAACCTTAAGAACCCTTATTATGTGAGAGAACCCTTTTACAATCATGTTTTCACGTGTATATGAGAAATCCTTTCAACAACACAACATCATTGATACTCTACCCTCAAAGCATCCTTAAAACATTGGCATCAATTTCATCAAAAGATGCATGACTTCATAAATTCATATTTCATAATTCCATAACCCACATTAGATCTTCATAACTTGGAAAACATGAAATATGCATGGGTTCATGAGGATTCATCAAACTATCATAGAATTACATCAATTCACGCTTAGAAGATCATGAAGCAATCAATTAAATCAATAATTAAGAGAACTCATAAGATGGGAGAAAAACCCAAACTCAATTGGGGATTTCTAACTTTATAAATTGGAGAATTTGCGAAATCCATGAAGGATAGGTCTCCGTGGATGAAAACTATCATACTTCATTACTAATTGCTTGACTTCGATGGAGAATTAGGAGGCTTGATCTTGAACTCTTAGCTTTCTTCTTCAACTTCTAGCCAGAGAAATATTTTCGAGGAAGACATTTTTCTTCTTTAAGGATTTTTTCAGAGAATGATTTCAATTGGGGAAATTTTGGGGGTTAAAACGCTTACATTGAGGTTTATGTGAAGGGTAAAACTACATAGTATAGAACCCATAGATTTCAGAAATAGGAAAATATTCACTTCATAGTCGACTTGGAGATCCACCGAGTTGACTTGACGATCCACTGGGTATAGCTCCTCGCATTTTGGCTTGATCCCCTAATGTCTTGCATTTTATAACTTTAGGCGATCCAAGTCAGGCTCGTCATTCCGTTTGGTGAGTCACCAAAGTCAGCTCCGCCATCGCCTAGTTGACTTAGTCCCCAAGTCGATTCACTATCAATTTCGGCGAGCTAAAGGCTCACTTGGTGAGTCGCCGAGTGGCCTTTGGCGAGCTCCAACGTGAGAATCTTCAGTTTTTAAATTAGGGTCTTAAAAGTCTTTTCTAGAGTTAAGTGAATTGTAACTACGTCATTTTACCCAAGCCTAGGACCCCTATATAAGTGATTTTAACCCCAAAACTCACCCATGCAAGTCATTATTTCCAAAACCCAAAAGAAATCCCAAAGTTCTTCTCTCAAATATTTCTCTCTCTATAACATGAAGAAGAAGAAAGAGTTCAAGCTAGGACAAAGGTCAAGTCTCCATTCCTCAAGCATTTGTGGGCTTTTTTAGTAAGGTGTGATAGATTTTCATCCATGGAATCCTTTCATCCATGGAGCCCTTATGATTTCCCCAATTTAATAGAAGAATTCTCCAATTCTAGTTAGGGTTTCTTCTAATGTTATGGGTTTTGATCCAAATGAGTAGATTAGGATTGTTTATGATTGAATTGATAGAATTACATGTTTTTAGGATGAATTTACATGTACCCATTCCTAACCCATATCTAGAAAGATGAAATTGATGTAAGTGGATTTTATGTCATGAAAGGGGAAACCGAGGATTTAGATGTATTCATATAGGACTGATATGGTACATTATAGATTGCTTAAGAGTAAATCATATAGACATTAATTGCTTAAGATTAAATCATATAGACATGAATTGCTTAAGATTAAATCATATAGACATGAATTGATTGAGGTCAAAGTATATATGATGAAATATGGCTAGTAGGCTTTGAGATTAGAGTTGTCTTGAGACCAGGCATGCATGATGAGTTATGATTAGTAGGGCTTTGAGAGTAAAGATTATATGATGAATGTTAATTAGTAGATAGAATTGTTGGGGAAGCATTTACCCACATGATCTACTCTATGAATGTATGAATGTATAAATGTGAAAGGGTTTCTCACATAGAATGATTCTAGGTTGAAAGACTTTCTCAACTAAAATGAATCAAAGCATGTATTAACTATTATAAATAAGACTTACCTTGGGTTAGCATAATGAGATGCTTTATCCATGGTACATGGAAGTAGTGATATGAGATCCCTTCATGAAGCTTGACTTTGTAAGATAAGACTATTTCATGGATATCTTTAGTTAGTAGATCTCATGGATAGCCTTGGATTGAGAAATAGTATCCTTCCAATGGTTAGCTTGAACTAGCATGATAAGATTCTTGCATGGTAGCTTGACTTGGTAAGGCCAAACCATTTCATTGGTAGCTTGGATTGAGCAATAGTACCCTTCTTTGGATAGCTTGGACTTGCATAGTAAGGTGCTTTCCATGATAGCTTCGTCTAGCATAATGATGTGTTTTTTTTTAGTAGCCTTGAATTGGCTAATAGTAACCATTCACAGATAATAATTAACTTGGATTAGTAAAGTAGTACTCTTCCATGGATAGTATAAATAGCTAAAGAGGGACAAGTCCCCAATCAAATTAGCGAAGTAATGATGAAACAAGGTTACTTCAAGGAAATATCTTAAGTATGTTTTAAGTTGAGGTTTACTTGTTATGATGATAGATTAGCATGGATTGTTGCTTGAGTTGCCTTCCTTGATATAAATGACTAGAGGTGGATGACCCAAGTCTAGGCTTATGATATGTTGAGGTTACTTCATGAAGTGTTCCTCTTATAGTATGATAATTTATGTGCATATATTATGCTTATGACTTATATTGTTATCTCGTATGCTTATGGTGTATGTCTTATGTTGACTAATGCATATGTTATGCCTATGTTGATGTTTATGCTAGCCATCATATTTAATACATGTTTGTACTAACGCGTACTCTTGCCCATATTTCATATCAAAATGTAGGGTCCGGCGATATCGACTCTCATCCCTGTTGCTAGGATCATAGTAGATTAAGAGTTGAATATGGGTGAGTCCTCATAGCATTTTAGAATTTTACCATCATTTCCTTATGTCTTTCATTTTATATTTTGAACTATTGTATGGGCTGTGTCCCAAAGATATTCATGTTTTAGATGGTTTGAGACAAGTGTAATAGACCTCAACTTCGTTTTAGAAAGTCTTTGATGTTGTTGAAAATGTTTAAAATTCCCTCTTATTTCTATTACTTTACGTTATGATATGCTAATTTGCTTGTATGAGGCCTCTGGGGTCTTGTACGCCATGTTACATCTAGGGTGTACTCCTGGGTGGTGACAAACATGGTAATTAGACCACAAGGTTTAGAATGGTTCTAGAATGTCTCAAAACCACGTTAAGTAGAGTCTTGTTAATAAGTGTGAAGCGCGCCACATTTATGAATGAGAGGCTACTAGGTGCTTAGGAAACTTCACTTCTTCATTACTCTAAGTCATCCCATAGAGTTTAAATTTATAAGGTCTTTCTCCTAATCCTTACCCGATGGTCTACAGGATATGACTACTACAAGGGCTAATGCTAGAAGGAATGAGGAAGACAATATGGACCAACAAGCTCCTCCTCAAGCTCCGATTGACCCTTTGGCTAAGAATTTAACAAATGCGGAGTTTAGGTTGCCTTTTCAAGTGTTGGCTCAAGCCGTAACGTCCCAAGCCAATAGAGAGGTGGTAGTCCACGTGAACCTAAGTGTTGGTATGTCGACATCAAAAGTGAGGGACTTTTCTAGGATGAACCCTTCGGTATTTTATGGCTTCAAAGTTGAGGAATATCCTAAAGAGTTTATAGATGAGGTCTATAAGGTGATTGACAATATGGGAGTGACTCCGGTAGAAAATGCGGAATTAGCCGCTTGTCAACTTTAGGGTGTTGCGCAAGTTCTGTTCTACTAATGGAAAGAAGCAAGGCCGGTAGAAGCAGGTCCCATAAAGTGGGAAAGGTTTAAAAATTCTTTTCTTGATAGGTATTTTCATCTAGAGATGAGAGAGGCTATGGTACTTAAGTTTATTAACCTTCGGCAAGGTAATATGAGTGTTAAGGAGTATGATTTGAGGTTCACTCAGTTGTTGTATGCTCCATCTATAGTGGCCAACCCTAGGTCGAGAATGAGTAAGTTCGATTTGGGAGTGTCATATTTAGTGGTGAAAGAATGTCATACGACTATGTTTGTTTATGACATGGATATTGCTCGTCTTATGAATCATGCCCAACAGATTGAGAATGAGAAACTTAAAGGGAGGTCTAAGGATAAAAAGAGGTCTAGAAGTGACGATGATAATTCCTTTCATGCAAGGCCTGATGAACATGGTCGTCCTAGGTATAGACAAAGGTTTTTTGAGTAAGGTTCCTCAATACTCCTAGGTATAATGAAGATAGGGTGTCTAACCCTAAACCTCAAGGAATTAGTAGTGAATCCCTATTGCCTACTTGTGCTAGGTATGGAAAGAGGCATGCGAGTATGTGTCTAGCCATCACAGAAGGTTGCTTCAGTTGTGATGAAATTGGTCACAAAATGAGGGATTGTCCAATGACTAAGGCCAAGAGAAGAGAGGGTGACCAAGCTCCTCCTAGTGGTTCACGTGCAAATACGCCAAGGCAAAAATGGTTTTATGCTCTTCAAGATAGAGGTGAACAAGAGTGTCCTGTAGATGTGGCTACCGGTATGTTGAAAGTTTTCTAGAGTGATGTATATGCTTTACTAGATTCCGATGTTGCTTTGTCTTTTGTGACTTGATACTTGATGTTCTAGGTCTTGATGTTGTCCTTAGTATGGATTGGCTGCACTATTGTTATGTTTTTATTAATTGTAGAACCTGTGTAGTCGGATTTTAGTTCCCGAATGAGCCTATCCTAGAGTGGAAGGGGAGAAATTATATCCTTAGAGATCAGTATATGTCTTATATGAAATCTAGAAAGATGATTTCTAAGGGTTGCCTTTATCACCTAGCTGGGGTGAGGGAAGTAGACTTTGGTGTTGACCAACTCTAAGAAGCTAGTTACCTTTTCTAAGGTTGACTTAGGTCCGGTTACCGCCAATTGAGGGAGAAGGATGATAAGTTTCCGATAACAGCTTCTAGAACCCGATATGGTCATTATGAGTTTTGGTGATATCGTTTGGTTTGACTCATCCCCCGGCGGCATGTAAGAATTTGATGAATATGGTGTTTAGATAATACCTTGATATGTTAAGTTAATAGACTCCTCCAAAGGTGGTGTTACAGTTCACCATGGTTTAGAATCGTCTTGTGTGAGGGATGTGAAAGCTTAGTGATGTCATGATCCAACCTTAGTTAGATTGAAAGAAACGGTACTTAGAAAGTCCGTTTAGGCTTGCTCCCAAGGGGAAGATGGTGTGCTTAGATAGCAAGGTCATTGTGTGTTCCTAATGTTCATGATTTGGGTTTACTTGAAATTTCGACCCAAGAAGGGTGTAATGAGGGTTGGGAAGTAAGGGAAGCTTAGTCCCCATTTCGTAGGCCCATATGAGATCTTGAGACATGTTGGTAAGGTTGCTTATGAGCTTGAGGTGCCTAAGGAGTTGGCACCGGTGCATCCGGTTTTCCATGTCTCTATGTTAAAGAAGTGTGTTGGAGATCCAACATCTATAGTTCCCTTAGAAGGGTTGGGAGTTAATGAGAATCTCTCTTATGAAGAATTATTGGTTGAGATTTTAAAACGACAAGTTAAGAAGTTGAGGATCAAGGAAGTTGCTTCCGTTAAAGTGTTATGGAGGAATCTTTTAGTTGAGGGTGCTACTTGGAAGGCCGAGGTCGATATGATGTCCCGATATCCTCATCTCTTTACTTCTCCTCCTACTCTAACTTGAGGTAATGATTTCCTCTTGGTTTGTTCTATGTTTTGGAGTCATGTGTGATCTAGGTATTCCCATGATTTACTTATGTTATGCATGTTCATGAAAAACTTGTGTTTGGAAAGAAAATGAGTTTGCATGATTGATTTTCCTCATGTTGTAGTGCATTGAGTATGCCTATAGACTTCATGAGATGTATTGATGATGCAATGACCCTAAAAATGAAGTAGGAAGATCTAGAGCCTTATATGTATTTTAGAAGTTGGTAACTTTTTAAAACTATGAGTTTTGGCTTTTAAAGTTTAGTTGGAAGTGTTTATAGGTCAAACGTCAAGAAACGACCATGACGTTCGAAAAGTAGTCTTTTGGTGCTAGTGTGTTCTAATGTGTTGCTGTTGAAATTGTTCTATGGTTGAGGTCTAAAACTGGTAGAAGTGACCCTAGAACCTAGATGGACATGTGTATGGGTTAAACGTCTGGGTACGACTCCCCAAGGACCACCTTAAGGGTCTTTGAGGAGGACCCTAAGTTAAAACCCCCAAGCTGCCAAAAGTGGTGATCTACGGCCATGACTTACGACCAATAGGTCCACTTACACCCCCATAAATCTACCTCTGTAAGTCAAGACTTAGCCTAGGGAGCCTTATCTCCCATGGCCAAGTCTTTGTCACAAACGACGAGCCAACAGGACGGCCTGTCACTCCACCTACGGTCCGTAGGTGTGGAGTCATAGGTTGCACCTGCAAGCTGTCAAGTGACACGGCCAAGCCAAGGGTGGTTTGGTAAATTCCACCCTTGGCCAATTAAATACTTGGACGGTTATTTTGTGTATTTTTAGGTATTTTACGTTAATTAAAACAATTAAACCTCCATTTAGAATTCATTCTTCAAAATCAAAACCCCTCTTTCAAAAAGGTTCTCTCTAGAACTCCATTGAAGGTCAAGGTGAAGATCAAGCTGGGGCTGTGGATTTTCAAGGGTTTCTTCTTCAATTTCGTTTGGGTTCATCAAGGTTAGGTATGGTGATCCTTTATCTAGGGCAAGCTTCACCCTAGAATCAATTTCAAAATAGTTTTCAAGTTTCCAATGTTTATGAAAAACCCTAATTCTTACTCAAACTCATGGGTTCTTGCATCAAATGATTTCAATTGATACGATATGATTATGTTGATGTTTAATTGATGATTTTAAGATGAAAAACTCTATCATTTGTCTTATGAAGTGAGTTTTATGGTTATGATTGGATGATGATGGAATTGTTCTTAGATTGAATTGTATTATTGATTTCTATTGTTGTCTATACCTAATTATGGTGAATTGTTGGGGAATGGAGTAATGGTGATTATGGCTTTGGAGAATGGTAAGTTGACCTAACTTCATGTTATAGTAGAATTGTTCTTGTATGGATTAATACACTTGAAAGGTGGAGGTGGTTATATATTGAATGTGTTATGATTATGGCCATGAAGGCATTATATGGGGAATTGAAGTGTTATCATGTTATTGTATAGATGGTTGTATAATGTGAAGGTGTTTATGTGATCTCAATGATGATCTTGTGTGTAGTATTATTGTATTATGACAGAAAGTATGTTCTCTCTTAATGATCATGTATGATGTTGATCTAATGTGAAAGGTCCTCCTAGTATTGTAATGTAATCTTGCACATTGATTTGCTAGGCCTAGGGCATCCTCCTCCTTGTGTAATTGAATGTGATGTGATGAATGTATCTTAGGATCAGTAGACCAAATGTGGTATCCCCTCCATGAAGTGTGATTGATGTCTTGAATTGGTAGACCTAGTATAGGTGCCCTTTCATAAATGCATGAGTAATGACCTTGAATCGGTAGACCCAATGTAGAAGGCACCTTTCTTGGAAAGTCATGAGTTATCCTTATGTACCTTGAATCGAAAAACCTAGTGAAAGGACCCTTTCTTGTGTAATGTACTTTGGGTCGGTAGACCTAGTATTGGTAGCCCTCTCAAGTACAATGAGTGTGAATGAAATACTCTATGGGAATGGAGGCTAAGAATCGACTGGATATGGTAAGATGGAAACTCTCCCAATAATAGGCTAGAGTTCCAATGAACATCTTCCTACCCCAGAACTATGTGCCCACATAGGAGATATATTAGCTAGTAGTCTACACCAACGCTATAATATCATCTAGTTCTACCTTAGGCAAGTAGAACACCTCTTTTCGGTGTGGGGGTAGAACACTGGATTCCATGTCTAGCTCTCATAGTCTATGTCGGTTAATGCCTATTCCCATCATGTGGGATGTGCACTCTAGTTATTGGATAGGCTCTACAACGTGTAGGTAGTAGTATGGGATGCTATCTACACATTGCACGAGTAGGTTTTGAAGATACTAAAGTGAGTTCCCTAAGCCTTAATGGCTAATGAGTGAAAATCCTCTAAAGGAATGAATGTGTCCTAAATGGCTTAATGAAGATGTTGACTTATTGTCTAAATGAAATGATGAATGAG
This sequence comes from Solanum acaule, assembly GCA_036250505.1. Classification (NCBI taxonomy): domain Eukaryota; kingdom Viridiplantae; phylum Streptophyta; class Magnoliopsida; order Solanales; family Solanaceae; genus Solanum; species Solanum acaule. Next base: position 55,761 of record JAJOOR010003582.1, read on the forward strand.
TAGCTTATATTGATGAAATGATTACTTAGCATGTTGTGTTTAAATGGAAAGGTTCTTGTCTATTGTAGCCTTGAGGAATACCTAGGTGTGGTATAAAGAGGTTGTATGGGCGGCCACTTCATGTCTTACTTAGGTGTGTCTTAGGGTAACTTTAGATAGAGGTCCTAAGAGGTTGAATGGCTTATTGATGTATGTACTTATGGGTTATATCTGGTTCTTGCCTAAATGTGATGTATGAGACTTTATATATTGAATGTGATGATTATTATGCCTTAATATCATGTTATGAAGATTTTATCAAAAATGGCATATACATATGATTGAACTCAAATGTCCTTTTTAGCATTTTTTGCATGGTCATCATACTTAGTGCTTAATTGTGCTAACCCCATTCTTTCTTTTCTACCTAGTGTAGGTTCCGACAAGTGATAGCAATTCTCTAGTGAAGCTTGAGATTAGAAGTTCTCTCAAGACTTATCTTGGTATGTCCTCATATGTTTGAGGATAATGATTCTATGTTTCTAGTTTTGTATTGAGACTCTTGTAATAGACTTCAGCATTTTCGATTGTATAAAGGGTCGTGACCTTATCTTGTATGTTTGTCCAAGGATTGCCATGTGAGACTTAGTCTTCCGCTGTGTCTTGAAAGATGTTTAATGAGATTTTAAATAGTTGGTTTTAAATAAAGTTTTAATTCTGCACTATTTTCTATTGTTTATGTAATGAATGAGGTAAGAGGCTTGTATTAGACCTCTTCCAGGTCAAGTACACCATGTTACGACTAGGGGGTGCTCTTGGGTCGTGACAGATGAACATGCCTTAGCTTGGAGTTGAGAATTCCTACTTGGATGTATGCTTTGAGTATAGATTGCATATAAGCTCCATGAAATTGTTTTGAGCATAATTTAAGCTTGGAGATGATAGTTCCTCCTTGAACATGATAAATGTTGAAATTTCATGCATATTGAGTTGTTAGATGTAGTTCCTACCTTCCCTATGATGCATTGAGTATGTTTATCTTGGAGTTGATGTTTCCTCCTTGGTGGTGTGCATTTTTATGAGTTGCATGCATGATGGGTTGCTAGTCTTGAGTCTTTTCCTTTAAGAGGTATCTAATTCCATTCGAGGACGAATGTTCCCAAGGGGGAGATAATATAACACCTCGAATTTAGAAAAGGGAAAATATTCACTTCATAGTCGACTTGGCGATCCACCGAGTAGAGCTCCTCGTCTTTTGGCTTGATCCCTGATGTCCTGCATTCTGTAACTTTAGGCGAGCCAAGTCGGGCTCGCCGTTCCGTTCGGCGAGTCTCCAAAGTCAGCTCCCCCCATCGCCTAGTTGACTTAGCCCCCAAGTAGACTCACTGTAAATTTCAGTGAGCTAAAGGCTCACTTAGGGAGTTGCCAAGTGGCCTTTCGCGAGCTCCAGCGTGAGAATTTTCAATTTTTAAGTTAGGGTCTTAAAAGTCTTTTCCGAATTTAAGTGAATTGATAATATGTCATTTTACCCAAGCCTAGGACCCCAATATAAGTGTTTTTAACCCCAAAACTCACCCATTCAAGTCATTATTTCCAAAACCCAAAATAAACCCCAAATTTCTTCTCTCAAATATTTCTATCTCTAGAACTTAAAGAAAAAGAAAGATTCAAGCTAGGATCAAGGTCAAGTCTCCATTCCTCAAGAATTTGTGGGATTTGTTAGTAAGGTATGATGGCCTTTCATCCATGGAGCCCCTATGATTTCAACAATTTAGAAGAAGAATTCCCCAATTCTAATTGCTAAAAAAGAGGATAGACAAGAAGAAGAACCAAAAAATAAGAAGAAACAATCTTTGTTTTGAAGTGTAGCTGAAGCTCTTGATTTTATCCAAGTTAGATCTTCAAAGGACGCTGAGCTTCTTGATGAAGCAAGAGAAAAAACACAATCCAGAGAGAGAATGTCCAGAGAACAGGTAAATTATGTTTGTGGGTTGTTCCACAAGCCATGGATGTCTTCGTCGGAATTGGCACCAGATTTTTGGAAAACTGAAATTTTACCCTTTTTTGAATCTGAGGTGTTACACTATAATTGTTCACTCTCAAGTAGTTAGTAAGGAAGAGGCACTAAATTTCTATCAAGGTTTACTTGGACAGGCTGCTAGTTTTTTTCCAAATGTGGAGACTAATGTTTGCGTAATCAAGACACAACTTGCGATGCAAGTGTCTATGATCGTACAATAGTTTAGTAACCGAACCAAGGGTTGGGATCATCCCAAGAGAGTGGTTTTGAGAAGTTTTAGAAAAATAAAATTTCGTTCTAACTAGTCGTCGCTAAAGACATTAACGAGTAAAACCATTGTAAATTAAATGGTGGACACAAGAGTGTCAATTAACAATGGGGGGGATATTTGTCACTAGTAAGTAAAAACAACAAAATAAACAATTGTTTCTAAATAATGATAGGGAATCCTTGGGATGTGATGGGAATACGGGTTAATCTAGATTATTGGGTACATGCTTTTGATAGAAGATTTATAGAATAATTGTGACTAAGCTAGACTTTAAGGGGGATAAGCTCTCTCTTGAGCAACTTACCCCATTTCAAATGCGTTCCTCTCGGACACACATTTGCTGCATGAAGACCCGCCTACGCCTTAACCCACTCATTCTCACGAGCTGAGTGTGTGGACATGGGACTGGGGTTCACTCTCTCGAGCTGAACCTCATGTCAACCCACTCAAACTGGCCATCAATCTAGTGGTCTTAGTTTTACGACTTCTCTCTTGAACAAGCCGAAAGCACATAAATAAACTTGTATTTGCAACTAAAAATTCATTAAATTCATCCACAACCACTAAACGAAATCACATTTAAACTACGAATATACTATCAGCAAGCAAGACCCACCAATTATCTTAACCTATATTCGCTAAATCACACCCCAAGAATTGGGGTTTTTAGCCGCACATCAAGAGATAGAAATTTATACATAAATGAGCTTGCATTCAAATGGGTAAGAAGATTTAAATCTTGTTACAGGCCAAGAATGAAGAATCCAAGAGACCCAAGTCCAAAACCTTGGAGATGAAACCCTCTTCTTCTTCAAGTCTTCAAAAACCCTCTCAAACTTAGAGCAAAAATATCTAAAAGTACTATTCTCTAAGTGAAAATTATAATAATTGTTCCACCCTAAACTAAAAACTCTAACTAATATTTATAGTTATCACAGATTTGTGTTACAGTGGATCGTTCGGCGTCATTAGTCGGAATCACCGAACAACTCAGCGATTTACCCTTTGGTGTAATTCATCGCCGTCTTGTACTAGTCTTCAGCATCGTCGTGCTCTGTGTTATTGGGTAGCATGGTACTGCTTCACGGAACTGCTAGGCGATGCGCCAACTGCTCCTTTTTTCCGCCGACTTGATCCTTTTCTTCAGGGCTCAGCACACTGGAACAAAAGGCGAAGTAAGTCCCTTCGACGACTCGCCACGTGGACTCGGCGATCCTCAGTTCTTCATTTCTTCGTTCTTTCCATCTTTTTCATTCCTTTTTGCGATGTAGTGTCCATACTCTCCTTAAACTTCAAATACCTGAAACTTAAGGGTTTTCCTCAGATATTGAGATAAAATAAGCATTTGAGGACATAATTTCTATTAAAATATAGCACTGGATGAGTCCAATTTGTGGACTCATCAGAGACCACTATAAAGAGAAGGGGAGGAATGCTAGATAGAGCTCAACAAATTCAGATAGCATCCTTAGTAACAAGGAAGGAAGTGGAAACAACACGGAAGAGTATTTGGTGTTTTAAAGGCTCCTAGACAAGATGGATTAAATAGTGTGTTTTTCAAAAGAACATGACCAATAGTGAGGGAGGAGATTAGACAAGAAATTCTAAACTTCTTTGACACTAGTGGGATGTATCAACCAATTAATTGTACTATTGTAACACATATATTGAATGTGGCCAACCCAACTAGAATAAGTAAGTACAAGACAATTTCATGTTGCTCAACAATATACAAAGTTATATCTAAAGTGATAACTGCTAGGTTGAAACTTGTCATGGAGAGTCGTGTAAATCCTAATCAATTAGCATTTGTACCAGGAAGGGCTTTGAATGAAAATGTGATATCGAGTCATGAAATTGTGAAAGGATATGGGAGTCAGGCGATTTATAAAAGTGGATGGAGAAAATTGACATGAAAAAAGCCTATGATTCTATGGAATGGACATTTTTGGAGCAGGTATTTGAGGAAGTCAAAATACCAACTAGAGTCATCAAGTGGATAATGCAATGTGTTACAACAGTCACATACTCTATTACGATTAATGGACACAGTACAACACCTTTTAAAGTAAGGAGAGGGGTAAGACAGGGGGATCCAATGCCCCCTATTTATTTGTACTAGCCATGGATTACTTGATCAGAATTCTGAAGAGTTTTCATATAGACCCTAACTTCCATTACCATCCTAGACGAAATTCTTAGAAGATAGTACAATTGAGTTTTGCTGATAATGTGTTACTGTTTTGTAGAGGGGATATAAAATCAATCATGTGTATGTATTAGTGTTTTGTGAAGGTTTCTCAGACTTCAAGTATGGTTGCAAACAGCGATGGAAGATATTAAAAGAGAGCTGGTTGTAGTTACCCGTAGCAGCAAGTTGGCAATAGGGAATGTGATGGAAGATGAGGATACTCAAAAGCATGAAAAGAGCCAAGATGTGGAAGAACAAGAATTACCTATTCGACAAAACCTTGCCAAAAACCACAGGAGGAAGCGGAGCAACAAGTTCAAGTTCCAAAATTCACTCACCCTTTACCTAAGATACCTCCACCATTTCCCCAACGTTTGAAAAATAAGAATGAAGATGAGAAGTTCAGAAAATTTTTGTCAGTATTCAAGAACTTAGCAATTAACCTTCCTCTAGTGGAAGCATTGTTGGAAATGTCGGGATACGCCAAATTCATTAAAGAGTTGGTTACAAAGAGGATGAACTTGGACTATGAAACGATTGAGGTGCCCTATAGTTGTAGTGCAATTATGACAAATGAGTCAATCACTAAGAGAGAAGATCCTGAGGCATTCATACTCCAATTCGCTAAAGCTTTGTGCGATTTAGGAGCAAGCATTAACTTGATGCCCTATGTAATATACAAGCAACTTGGTTTGGGTGAACCAAAGGCAACCACAATGAGACTCCTTATGGCTAATCGATCAATCAAGCACCCAGTGGGGATACTCTATGACATATTGGTACAAGTGGATCGTTTCATCTTTTCGACTGATTTTGTGATTCTAGATTGTGAGATCGATGTTGACATCCCCATTATTTTGGGAAGGCCATTCTTAGCTACCGGGAGAGCATTGGTGGATGTCGAAAGCAGGAAATAGAAGTTCCGTGTGAATGATGATTAGGTGACCTTCAATATCTGTAAATCCATGAAGCAACCAAGTAATATCCATGTGGCAAGTGTGAGTCATTTAATGCGAAAGATTGAACCCCTTGAGTTTATACTTGCCAATTATGATGAATCTAAAGTTCAAGGCTATAAGGAAGTGGTAGCTGCCTTATCAGGGTTAGGAGTATATTCAAGGAATCCAATCAAGTCAGATATCGAGCTGAAAAATAGAGAAAGTCCTCCTGCAAAGCCATCAACAAAAGAACCACCGAATCTGGAGTTAAAAGCCCTACCCTCTCATCTCAAATATGCCTTCTTAGGAGCCAATAATACTTTACCAATGATTATCGCAGCCAATTTGCTTGAAAAGCAGGTGAAATTGCCTATTGAAGTACTGCGAAAGCATATAAAAGCTATTAGATGGACAATAGCTGATATAGTAGGAATTCCTCCTGGCATCTGTACTCACAAGATTTGGCTCGAGAGTGAATGTAAACCTAGTATGGAGCATCAACGGAGATTGAACCGTCCAATGCAAGAGGTGGTGAGAAAGAAGATCATCAAGTGGCTAGATGCAGGAGTGATCTACCCTATGGCAGATAGTAAGTGGGTAAGTCCAGTGCAATGTGTACCAAAAAAGGGAGGTATAACCGAAGTCCCAAATGCAAAAGAAGAACTTGTGCCGACAAAACCAGTGACTAGGTGGAGAGTACGCATGGACTATCGAAAGCTTAACTCATGGACCGAGAAAGACCATTTTCCAATGCCCTTTATGGACCAGATGCTTGACCAGTTATTAGAAAAAGGGTGGTATTGTTTTTTGGATGGGTACTCCGATACAATCAAATCTCTATTGCACCGGAAGACCAAGAGAAAACCACTTTTACTTGCCCTTATGGAACATTTGCATTCAAAAGGATGCCATTCGGGCTATGTAATGCCCCAATAACATTTCAGCGTTGCATGTTGTCTAATTTTGCGGATATGGTCGAAGACCCTATGGAGGTATTCATGGACGACTTCTCAGTCGTAGGGGATACGTTTGAAGAATGCATGACACACTTAGGGCAGGTATTCCAAAGATGCATGGAAACGAATTTGGTTCTGAATTAGGAGAAATGTCACTTTATGGTGAAAGAAGGTATCGTTCTTGGGCACAAGGTATCGCAAATGGGGCTGGAATTTGACAAAGCCAAAAATTAAGGTCATTGAGAAATTACCCCCGCAGATTTCAGTGAAGGGTGTTCACAGCTTCTTGGGGCATGCAGGGTTCTACCGAAGGTTCATTAAAGATTTCTCAAAGATTGCACACCCATTATGCAAACTCTTAGAGAAAGAAGTGAAATTTTATTTTAATGATGCTTGTATGGCTGCATTTCTGTGTTTGAAAGAGAAACTAGTATCCACCTAGATCATCATCAGCCCTAATTGGTCCGAATCTTTTGAATTAATGTGTGATGCTAGCAGTATGGCATTGGGGGTCGTGTTGGGGCAAAAGCGCAACAAACTATTTCACCCAATTTATTACACAAGTAAGACTTTAAATACTGCCCAGCAAAATTATACAATCACTGAACAAGAGTTGGTTGCGGCAGTCTATGCATTTGAAAAGTTTCGGGCATACTTGCTAGGCACCAAAGTAATCGTACATACTGATCATGTTGTACTCTGTTACTTGATGGCAAAGAAAGATGCAAAACCAAGATTGATAAGGTGGGTGCTACTATTACAGGAATTTGATTTTGAGGTAAAAGATTGAAAAGGATGTGAAAACCAAGTGGCTGATCACTTATCAAGATGGGAAGTAAGGGCAAATGATGAGCATGAGGTCGACATAGATGACTCTTTCCTCGATGAACGGGTGTTTGCAATATCTCTCAGACATACGCCATGGTATGCAGATTTTGCAAATTACATTATGTGTGGGCTGATGCCGGTTGAGTTGACCTTTTACCAACAAAAGAGGTTCAAGTTCGATGTTAAAAAGTACTTTTGGGATGAACCATACTTGTTTCGAGAGTGTGCTGACCATGTCATTAGAAGGTGTGTTCCGGAAGAAGAAGCGGTGGAAATTCTCCATGCTTGTCATACATCTCCAGTGGGAGGTCACCATGGTGGTATTTGCACTGCCGCTAGAGTTCTCCAGAGTGGATATTACTGGTCATCCCTCTACAAGGATCCACATGAGTTCGCGAAGAAATGCTGTCAATGTCAGCAGCAAGGCGGAGTGTCTAGAAGTCACAAATTACCTCTCACTCCTATTTTAGAGGACGAGCTATTCGATGTAAGGGGGATCGATTTCATGGGCCCATTTGTGAGCTCATTTGGAAATAAATATATCTTGGTGGCTGTAGATTATGTTTCCAAATGGGTGGAAGCCACCGCACTTCCAAACAACGAAGGAAAAAGTGTTGTCCAATTTCTGAAACGCTACATCTTCGCAAGATTTGGCACTTCGAGGGCAATCATTAGCGATGGGGGTCCCATTTTTGCAATAGGTGGTTTTCAATGGCACTGAGCAAATATGGGGTGAAAAACAAAGTGCCAACCCCATATCATCCCCAAACAAATGGCCAAGTCGAAGTGTCAAATCGAAAAAAAAAACATCTTGGCAAAGAAAGTAAATGCCAACAAAATTGACTGGACTAGGAAACTTGATAATACACTATGGGCATATCTGACCGCTTACAAAATACCTATCGGTATGTCTCCATATCAGTTGGTTTATGGTAAGGCTTGTCAATTGCCCGTCGAGTTAGAAAACAAAGCATTGTAGGCATTGAAAGCTTTAAATTTTGACTGGTCAAAACTTCAAGGGAGAGAGTAGAGTAGCTGAACGAACTGGATGAATTTAGACTCAGATCGTATGAAAGTTCAGCCATCTACAAAGAGAAGATGAATAAATGGCATGATGCTCGGATACTCAAGCGGGACTTCAAGGTGGGAGATTGGGTTTTGCTATACAACTCTCGACTTAGACTCTTTCCCGGAAAGCTCAAATCCAAATGGTCTGGACCCTTTAGAGTAACGCGAGTGTTCACCAATGGTGCAATAAAAGTTGAAGATCAGGAATGACCTCCATTTAAAGTGAAGGATCAATGTCTGAAATTATATTTTGGGGATTGTCAAGAGATTTCTTTGGTTGAAGTGGTGTATTTGGAAGACGCCTGAAGGCGCTGTTCCATCGTGCCGCGACATTAACTAAGGCGTTGTTTGGGAGGCAACCCAAAACCCCTTTAATTGCTTGTTATTTCTTGGTAAAATAATGGTGTGTTGTTTGTACAGGTTAAAGTATGAGAAGTGTTCGACAAAGTGAATGATGGCAAACAATAGATCCAGTCGGTGAGTCGCCGAAGATTTTGGTGAATCTGAAGTTGTCCGCCATTCGACTCAAGACATTGTCAACATTGGAGTCTGTAAAACTCGATGAGCTTTGGAAATGATTGGCGAATCGCCGATCATGTCGGTGATCACGATGGAAATCGCCGTTTGGACCCCCCGTAAGCCAGTGGTCCTGTAAATTTTGGCGAAAGAAGCTAAACAGTCGGCGTTCCGCGGAGTGAGTAGGTGAGCTCGACTAATGTAGCCAAGTGGGCAAAAACTGGATGATTTTTGCAAGCCAAAGGTTTAACAAGTTTCAACTTCGTTCACTTTCCCTCACTTTTTATCTGTCCAAACTCACACCCGCACTGTGGTTTCTATATTTCTTGCGTTTTTAAAGCATTTTAGTTGTTGAATTATGCTCGGACTTGGATTACATTGCCGCTTAGCATTTCAATCTTCTCCTTCGCGACACAAAATAGTTGTGCATGTCTTTCTGGCAGACTAACAATCACCAGACCTTGGTGAAGCTGGCACTGCTGTCCCCTTTGAGGTGACCTCAGGCACTAAGGCCTAAGCTCAGGGTAAAGCATCGGGTACTGACTCCCAGACACATGGAGCAACTGCTTAGAAAGGATCTCGTCTTTACCTCCCTCTCTGTCTTTCTTTAATTGTCATTTTGGATATTTTGTCATGTTCATCTGAGGACAAATGATTTTTAATTGTGGTGGGGTGAGGCTCACCTTTTGTGCGCTATTGTGACTCGTGCTTTTATGTATACATTTGGGCTATTCTGTTTTAACTGATATTATCACTGCCTTTCTGTGGATGTTTGAGCTTACGACTCTTTTTATTTTAAATTGCAAAATGATTTTGACCCTTCTGAAATTTTTTGAATTTTTCACACATTTTTGCCACCTCTCATGTATTGAATGTGGTTGTTCTTTTGCAAAATATTGAGTCTCGGTTCCAATCAATACCGATGACTTGAATAGTGCTCTCAATTGAACGAACATGAATGTGCAGCTAGGATGAGGCCAAATGTAGTTGCATAGACAATATGTGAATTCTTTGCATCTCGTTATCACTAGCCTAGTATCGAATTGAGTCCCCTGTGATGATCATTGCACACTAGCAAAAGTGTGGAGTCTTGTTTGATTTATAGTGTCAATGCCTAGTGTGATGAGCTTACTTGTGAACTATGCATGATAGATCCTAGAATTTTCCCCATTGGTACGGTCAACTAAGTGATGTTATCTCTTTATATGATCTTAGGAAACTTCTACGAGTATAAACCAATTTGACATATACCTCTTTTGTGACATACCTTGTGAGTGCGTGATTCTCTCTTGAACAACGCTTGAGCCTTACCTTTCTTTGGAAGAAACTTTATGAAAACTAGACTTTTCTTAATCCATCACCCATAATCATCATGAAGTTGTGGTTAGTTTGAATAGCCAACTTAGGCCAAAAGCCTAAGTTGGGGGTGTGGTAAAAAGAGAAGGCAAATCAAGAAGTATAAGAAAGTCCCTCCTACCCATGGTTTTGAGGAAAATGGAACCCCTCCATATATGAAAAAAAAAGACAAAAAAAAAGAAAAAGAAAAAGAATAAAAAATAAAAGTTGTGGAATAAAGTTGAAAAATGAAAGGGGGTTTCCAAACAATTCTTGGAAAGTAAATAATGGGATGACTTATAAGCACTGATGAAGATGGTGAAGGAGAAAGGAAAGTAAGTGTTGTGAGCACCACATCTCATGAGAATGAAAGTCACTGAGCCTAAATGACCATACCTTTGCACTCAGCCCCATTATAAGCCTTGAAAAGACCTTTTTGATCTTGAGTGAGCTGAAACAAATGTTGATTGGAAAATACGGGCAAACCTATGGGTGAAATTATGCATTATGTTCTTCTTTGTGAGTGTGAGCGTTGCATCTGATTCCAAAGCTATAAATTGTGAAACCATTGTGTGAATATGGAATCATTCTTCGTGTGAGGGCATTTGAACACTATAGTTGAGCTTGAACTTGCATTTGACGCAAGTATTGTGACCATGAGATTCGTTGATATTGGTGAGTCACAACTTGAATCTTTGAGTGCACATTTGATCTTTGCGTAAGTAAAGTGAGTCTTGTTGTGTGCATTCATGATTGAGTCTTGTGTAGCACTGTTTGAGACACCCTTTTTGAACGGCTGAACTTGAGTTTGCTTGAGGACAACCAAAAGTTTATGTTGGGGGTGTTGATGAGTCCACAAATTGGACTCATTTAGGGCTATATTTTAATAGAAATTGTGTCCTTAAATGCATATTTTATCTCAATATCTGATGAAAACCCTTATGTTTCAGGTATTTGAAGATTTAAGGAAATCATGGACACTACGTCGCTAAAAGGAACGAAAAGGCTGAAAAGAACAAAGAAATGAAGGCCTGAGGATCGCCGAATCCACTTGGCGAGTCATCGAAGGGTCTTACTTCACCTTTTGTTCCAGAGTGATGAGCCCTGAAGGAAAGGATCAAGTCAGCGAAAAAAGGGAGCAGTCGGCGCATCGCCAAGAAGTTCCACGAAGCAGTATCATGTTGCCCAATGACCCAGAGCATGACGATGTTGAGGGCTGGTGCAAGACGGCGATGAACTACACCAAAGGGCGAATAACCGAGTTGATCGGTGATTTCGACTAACAACGCCGAATGATCCACTGCAGCATAAATCTGTGAAAACTATAAATACTAGTTAGAGTTGTAGTTTTAGGTATGGAACAATTATTATAATTTTCATATAGAATAGTACTTTTTGATATTTTTGCTCTAAGTTTGAGAGGGTTTTGAAGACTTGAAGAAGAAGAGGGTTTCACCTCCAAGGATTTGGACTTGGGTCTCTTAGATTCTTCATTCTTGGCCTGTAATAAGACTTAAATCTTCATACCTATTTGAATGCAATGTCATTTAGGTATAAATTTCTATCTCTTGATGTGTGGCTAAAAATCCCAATTCTTGGGGTGAGATTTAGCGAATATAGGTTATGATAATTGTTAGGTCTTGCTTGCTGATAATCTATTCGTAGTTTAAATGTGATTCGTTTAGTGGTTGTGGATTAATTTAATGAATTTGTAGTTGCAAATACAAGTTTATTTATGTGTTTTTGGCATGCTTGAGAGAGAGGTCGTAAAACTAAAACCACTAAATTGATGGCCGGTGTGAGTGTATCGACATGAGGTTCAGCTCGAGAGAGTGAACCCTACTCCCATATCCACACACTCAGCTCAAGAGAGTGAGTGGGTTAAGGCGTAGGCTGGTCTTTATGCGGCAAATGTGTGTCCGAGAGGAACGCATTTGAAATGGGGTAAGTTGTTCGAGAGAGAGCTTATCCCCCTTAAAGTCTTGCCTAGTCACTATTATTCTATGAATCTTCTATCAAAAGCATGTACCCAATAATCTAGCTTAACCCGTATTACCGTCACATCCCAAGGATCCCCTCTCATTACTTAGAAACCCTTGTTTATTTTGTTGTTTTTACCTACTAGTGACAAAATCCCCCATTTTTAATTGTCACTCATGTTTCCCCCTCTTTAATTTACAATATTTTTAATCATTAATGTCTTTAGCTACGACTAGTTAGAACTACATTTTATTTTTCTAGTAATTCTCAAAACCACTCTCTTGGGAACGATCCCAACCCTTGGTTAAGTTACTAAACTATTCTATGATCGTAGACACTTACATCGGAAGTTGTGTCTTGATTACGCAAACATCAGTATTCCCCATCATTTCAATTTATCTCATGATTTAGCTTCCGCATCAATTCATTTTTATAGATAGTTTGCTTATGATATGCTAGCAGGGTTATCTTGGGGTCACTCATGATCCTAGGTCCCGTGTCCGCGTCATGGGGATAGCTTCAAGGAGTGAAAAACTTGGTATCAGAGCACTAGGTTTAAATGTCCTAGGATGTCTGAAAATCCACACTTACTAAAGTCTTTTTCATGAGTGTGAAGTGCACCACATCTAATGAGAGAGAGGCTACGAAGTGTTTTAGGAAAACTTGACTTTCTTTGCTACTCTTATCATGTGTAAGGTATGATCAAACTTCTCAATTATAACTCGATGTATGCACTTTAAGATCATGCCTCCTCGTCGAGCTTACGGAAGGAATGTTAATGCTCGCAACACTAACACAGCTCCTCAGGTCCAGATCAGGAAGTTTTGAATGCAGAGTTTTGGAACGCTATTTAGCTTTTGGCTCAGAGTGTGACTAACTAGAACAATCAGCAGGCCCCAGTTCCTACTAACACTAATGTTGGGTCAGCTACAGCTAGAGTTCGGAATTTTGTTAGGATGAATCCACCTGTGTTTCTAGGGTCGCAGGTTGGTGAGGATCCCCAAAACTTCATTGATGAGGTTAAGAAAATCTTTGGAGTGATGGAAGTGACTAGAAATGATAGGGTAGAGTTTGCATCCTACCAGCTTAAAGATTTGGTTCACATTTGGTTTACTTAGTGGAAAGAATACAGGGGTACGGATGCAGCTCATGTGACTTTGGAGTGTTTTATAGGAGATTTTCTTGACAGGTTCTTCCTAAGGGAGTTGAGAGAAGCTAAGGCACAAGAGTTCATGAATTTGAGACTAGACCATGTCAGTCCAAGTGTACGAACTTAAGTTCACCCAACTCTCTAGGTATGCTCCACGTATGGTTGCCGATTCAAGGGCGCAAATGAGTAAGTTTCTATTTGGGGTATCCGACTTAGTGAAGACAGAGTGCAGAAGTGCTATGTTGTTAGAGGATATGAATATCTCTAGGATCATGACGCGTACTCAGTAGGCTGAGGGAGATAAGCTTAGGGAAATAGCTAAGGTCAACAAGAAAGCTAGAACGGGGAACTATGAGTACTCTCAGCAGAAATCGAGTGATGGAAATTACTCACAGTTTCGATAGGATTAGAATAGTAGTGTGCCAAGCTCTAAGTCTCAGGGAAGTGTTTCAGTAAATATGACCTACCCTACTTGTCCAAATTGTGGTAAGAACCATCCATGTGATTGTCTTGCAGGCAAGGAATGATGCTTTGGATGTGGTCAGACTGGTCATAGGGTGAAAGATTGCCCTACTGCCAGGCAGGGGCAAGGAGGTAACAATAGTAGGGCTCAGTTTACAGTCCCAACATCACCAGTAGGTCTCCCAACTCAGCAAGGTGCTTTATCTGGTACAGGTGGTGGTCAGCGCCAAGGCAGGTTCTATGCTCTCCAAGCTCGCTAGGATCATGAAGATTCTCCTGATATGGTCACTGGTATGTTTAGAGTCTTTTCTTAGATGTTTATGCATTGTAAGATCCAGGGATAATTTTACCTTTGTAACTCTCCATCTTAGGTGTCAATCCAGAAACTCTTTCAGAACCCTTCTCAGTCTCTACTCCATTTGGTGACCCAATTATAGCTAAACAGGCATACAGAAATTGCCCTATCACGGTCTCTTAGAAATTCACCTTAGCAGATCTTGTAGAGTTAGAAATGGTAGATTTCGATATCATTCTAGGCATGGATTGGTTACATTCCTGTTATGCCACAGTCGATTGTAGAACTAAGATCGTTCGGTTTCAGTTTCCAACGAGCCAGTCTTAGAATGGAAGGATAGTAGATCAGTGCCTATAGGTCGAATTATCTCTTACCTTAAGGCCAAAAAGATGACCTCTAGAGGATGGTGTAGCACATGTTGAGGAAAAAGGGAAGAAATTAGCAAAAGATGTTCATCGGCTTGCTCGCTTAGGAATTAGTCTTACGGACACATCAGATGGTGGTGTGATAGTCCAAAATAGATCAAAAGCTTTATTGGTAGTGGATGTTAAGGAAAAATAGGATAGTGATCCTATATTATTCCAGTTGGAAGGTGCAGTTCATCAGTAGAAAGTAGAGGTTTTCTCCCAAGGGGGATATGGTCGCTTATGTATTCCTAAGGTGGACGAGTAGGTGAAGTAGCCTTGATTGCACCAGATTCGGTTTATGAAACTATGGGAAAAAGTTTAGCTCATCAAAAAAAGACCTGAGACAGAAATCCTATGCAGATGTAGGGAGAAAGAACTTAGAGTTTGAGATAGATGATTGGGTTTTCATGAAAGTATCACCTATAAAGGGGGTAATGAGATTTGACAAACTTGGAGGAGTCAGTCCGTAGAGGGAGCTACTTGGGAAGCATAAGTAGCCATGATGGCCAAGTACCCTCATATCTTTCCTTCGGATTTTGTTTTACCTTGAGATAATAGTTTCCTCTCCAGTCTCTCAGTTTACTCTTGCGTAAATTCAGTCTTAGTATCATGTTCCTTCAGTTGTTCTTGCATTTCAGCATATTTGAATGTTCTTGGAACTCAGTTCAGTTAGAAATCAGTTTCTAGTACTTAGTGGCAGGGATTGCAACTCCTTCCATCCATACTAGGCTTGTTTAGACTTGATTCGAGGAAAAATGTTCCCAAGGGGGAGATAATGTAAAACCTTGGGTCTCAAAATGAAGAAAGTCCTAGTTTTCAGAAAGAAAAAAAAACTGGTGCCAGTACCAACGGAACTACCCACAGACCGTAGGTAGGACCATGGATCGAAGGTGGGGTTCCGTCGTTAAGGCCCAAATCTTTGTAGTCTCTGATCCCACACACGGCCAACCAGTCTAATTTGTAGTTGGACCTACGGACCATAGGTCTAACTGTAGGTGAGGGTCAATAGCCAGTTAGAGGGAAATTAATGATGGGTCAACTTCAAACGGTCATAACTCTAAGCACAAAAGGAATTAGGTGGCCCATGACCTATGAAATGAAATATAATTGAATCTTCTTTCCAATGCCACCGATTTTGCTAAAATTCCATCTCTGAGTAAAAAGTTATGCTCGTTTTAGTGAAGCACTATCTAGAAGACTTGACCGACGACCCCTACCTATGTGGTAGGTCAACCCATGGACCGTAGGTCCCTTCGTGGGTGGCCTTCAACAACTTTTAAGTTAGGGTCATTTAGGTCTTTTTCCTATGCGTTAGGCACTTAAACTATGTCGTTTGATCTCTAAACTGCGTAGTTTTGGTCAGTTTAAGCCTAGTAACTTAGTCATATCTTTCCCTAAGCGATTCATTCACTAAAAATTCATCAAACTTAGAACAAAAGAGGAGAAAAGAGGTGACCCAAACCCTTCCAAGAACACAACAAGGTTTCTTCAGTTTTAACCCCAAAATTGAAAGATTTCTCTGTGGAATTCGTCATTAGGTAAGTGGAATTTCACTAGTGGGTTCCTTTCACCCATTAGGTCCCTAGATTTCAGTCAGAATCTTGATTCCCTTAATATTACCTTGAATGTTAGAAATTGTTGAGTTTTAGCTTTTAGAATGATCCAAATCAGATTGTCATGAATTTAGTATCGCTTTTTGTAGATTCTTTCATAAATTCATAACCCTAGCTATGTAGTTCTTTTAGTGCATGAATTATACATGCTAGGTTAGTTATTTCAGATACATATACATGCCTCAGTTTTGGAATGTTTCATTATCAGCATATTAATGTTGCATTCTCAGTTTGCATGTCAGTATTTTGAGCTATCTAGTATTACAGAAATTCAGTCATAATTTTTAATTACATAATCAATTGAGAGTAGCTTAATACCGAGTGGACTAGGGTCAGTCATCCTCATAGTCCCAAAACTATGTGCCCCGTAGGTAGGTCCCCTCTGTGGGCATTATACTTATTAATCACGCCAGTCATGCATCTATACCTCTAGCAGGGTATATTGGGTCCTCTTGATGGGGCGTATACATCGGACTCCCTATTTAGCTTATGTGGTTTTATGTCGGTTATTAGTAGCTCCCACAGTCCAGTCAGATTCTATTGCATTGACCATGTTATCAGTTACAGTCAGATTTCAGTCTCAGCATGTTATAAACTTGGTCATTGCATTCAGTTAGTTCATGTTCAGTATTCTCATTTTAGTTTCATTCTTATGTCTTATCATTGCTTAGATATATGCTTTGTTCAGTTGTGTTTATTGTTCAACTTTACTTTATCATGCATGCTCAGTACCTTTCAAGTACTGACGCATACTCTGCGCTACATCTTCTTGTGATGTAGGTTCAGGTCCTCAGCTTCTAGATCACGCATAAATCGGTTCTTGATCTCCAGTTCAGTAGCATGAGTGGTGAGTCCTCATTCTTCGAGGATGATTGACATGGTTATCTTTTCTATTTTAGTCGTTAGTTGTAGTTTTTGCTAGATTTAGCTGGGGCATGTCTTAGCACTTCTAGTCAGTTAGAGTTTATTTCAGACATAGTTAGTTTCAACTTTAGTATTTGAGTTTGACTTTTCAATTGTTGTTAAACTCTCAGTTTTCATATATTCAGATAGTATATGGGTATTCCTCGTCATTTCAGTTTATCTCATGATTTAGCTTCTGTATTAGTTCATATTTATAGATATGTTTAGTTTGCTTATGATATGCCAGCAGGGTTAGCTTGGGGTCACTCGTGATCCTAGGTCCCGTGTCCGCATCCTGGGGTAGCTTCGGGGCGTGACACATTAACTATGTATTGTTGGAATAATCTTCCGGAATGTAAGTGTCACGATCCAAAAATCGAATTCATGATGACACACACCCCAAAACCAACCCAATATGTAAGCCAAAGAATCTAACTCAACAATTATCTCAAATGTTGTAGAAAAGAAGGTAAATACACTTATAAGACTTCTAGAATAAAGTCAGACCATAAAATAAGAAAAACTATGATACAACAAAGAATTCTTAAAACCTGGTTTCATAAGAATTAAAGAGAATTTAAATACAATATCTAAATTTAAATTCCAACACTTGTCTTTGAAACATATATAAAGACATAAATGAATAGTGAAGCTTCAATGATGAACCGAACAAGGATCTCACCACAACTTTGAAGTTCAAACATTGCATAATCAATTCATCTATCTCAAGAAGTAGAGGTGAGTACAATCCACATGTAATCAGTAGGTTAGAGCTACTGAGTAAAAGCAACTAATCAGACTTAAAAAACAACTATGAAATGCTGCCACCTGCACATTGAAAAATCCCATTCTAGCATCTATGCCGCCAATTTATATAGTTATGGCGCAAATGAAGTAAACATATAAGGATACAAAAAAAAAAGTCACACAACACAGCAAGGCTAGCCAACGTAATGTAATGAATGATGAAATAATTAAATGATGTTGTGGTATTAAGGTCATCGCAACCTGTCGTATGCACCTTGTCGAGCTTTAGCTTCCAGACATGGACCCATGGGGGACTTGCAATCTATATACCAATATCATAATCTCAATATCTCATCAACGTGCCACCTAGCTCATGGTCAAGGATATAAGTAAGGTGTCACATTTTCTTTCTCAAAAGTAACATTTTTCCACTTTCTCATATTCCCATGAACAATACTATGGTGAATGAGGATGAATGCATCACAACTCATACAACACAAAGGCATAATGAGTTCATCGAGGGTTTTGTATAGCATAAATTTCTCAAACTCAACAAGTCATGAAACATGTTCTCAAATGATAAGGATGGTAGAAGAATCCATTTGAAATTAGTCTTTACCACTTAGAAAAAGCATTTTTTCATTTTAAGATGGTTAGATATACCTCAAGCCCCTAACTCATGCATCTCAATGAAAAATATAAAGATAGAACTACAACCCCTTTCTCGGGAAATTATACAAATATCACAGGTTTTCATCAACAATCAGAGTACCACAAAATCCTCCACACATGCTAAGAATCACACGACCTAAACAAGAAGGTCAAAACATACCAACCACTACAATTCACACTAACACTCAAATCACAGTTGACTTCCTAAGAACAAATTAATTACTCATCTCAGTCTAAAAAAGGGATATCCAAACCTACCTCAAGGGCCAAAACTTAAACCCAAATAACTCTACTGAATCATATCCTCTATCACACCGTCACCGAAATGATCCACAACTATCAAGAATGGATAAAATACATCAAAAGGAGCCCAGAGATACCCATATTGATAGGATTATAAACTGGGGGTAATATAGTCAAAAAATTACTTCAAAAATCAAAAGGGTGAAATCAATTTTTTGTTGAAATACACATTCTATAAATAAATAAAAAATTGTGGTTGAAAAACTCTTTAAGATAGATTAAGAAATGAGTGCATCAATGTCTACTCAGTCACTAGATCTGGCTAGGCATCAGTGCCCGATGCATCAATCTAGACTTTGGCATCAGTGCCTAGAGTC
This sequence comes from Solanum acaule, assembly GCA_036250505.1. Taxonomy (NCBI): domain Eukaryota; kingdom Viridiplantae; phylum Streptophyta; class Magnoliopsida; order Solanales; family Solanaceae; genus Solanum; species Solanum acaule. Next base: position 74,712 of record JAJOOR010003582.1, read on the forward strand.
ACCTCCCAGACCCACTAGGACCTGCCAAGGGTGTATCCGCCAATGAAGCCTGCACAGCTGTATCTACCATGGCCTCCTCAGTCTCAGTAAGGCCCTCATACGAAGCCTCCTCAGCCACCTCGAGCATCTCTTAATCAGTCTCTGCCTCAGACTCAGGATCAACTGCTTCCTCAACTCTAACCTCATCTCCGATGGTAGCCAGAGGCATATCTGGTACATCTAGGATCTCCACCGTCCAGAAAATCATAGACATGTTGGTGGACTTCAGTTGATCCACCCCGCTCTGCAACACAGCTATAGCGGCCTTTAAAGCCGTCATCTCCTTGGTTGCTGATGAGTCCACAAATTGGACTCATTTAGGGCCATATTTCAGTAGAATTAGTGCCCTCAAATGCTTTTTTTATCCCAATATATGATAATAACTCTTAAGTTTTAGGTATTTGAAGTTTTAGTGAAAGCATGGACACTTAGGCGCAACAAGGAACAAAAAGGCTTAAAAGAATGAAGAAACTGAAGCCTGAGCATCGCCAAGCACACTTGGCAAATCGCTGAAGGGACGTACTTTGCCCTTTGTTCTAGTACGCGGAGCCCTTATGGAAGAGGATCAAATCGACGGTAAAAAGGAGCAGTCGGCACGTCACCGAACAGTTCCACGAAGCAGTACAATATCGCCCAATGGTCCAGGATGCAGAGATGTTGTAGACAAGCACAGAAGGCGATGAACCAGATGATGGGTGAATCACCGAGTCGATCGGCGATTCCCACTTACCTCGTCGAACTATCTACCATAACACTATTTCCTGTAACTATAAATACTAGCTCTCTATTAGTTTTAAAGGGGATCGGAACATTATTGTAATTTTTCACTTTAGCTTTCATATTTTCTCTCATGTTTGGAAAGGGTTTTGTGGGAAACTTGAAGAAAGGAGTTCATCTTCCCCAAATTGGAATTGGGTCTTCTCTATTCTTTTTCCTTTGCTTAAATCAAGGTTTAATTTCTTATACCCATTTGATTTCTCTATCATTTTAGGTATAATTTCTTATTTCTTGATGTGTGGCTAAAAACCCCCATTCTTGGGGTGTGATTTAGCAAATATAGGTTGATATTCTTGTTGGGTCTTGCTTGCTGATAGGTTAGATGCATTTTAATGGTGATTTCACCTAGTGGTTGTGGTCTAATTTAGTGGGTTTGTAGTTGCAAATACAAAACCACCCATGTGTTTTCGGCTTGCTTGAGAAAGATGTCGCGAAACTAAGACCGCTAGACTGATGGCCTAAGGAGTGGGTCGATATGAGGTTTAGCCCGAGAGGGTGAGCCCTAGTCCCATATCCTAACACTCAGCTCGAGAGAGTGAGTGGGGTAAGGCGTAGGCTGGCCTTCATGATGCAAATGGGTGTCCGAGAGGAACCCATTTGAAACGGGTAAGTTGCCCGAGAGGGATCTAATTTCCATCTAAAGCTTAGCCTATTCACTATTATCTTGCAAATTTCCTATCAAAAGCATGTACCAAAAGATTTATATCAATATATATTGCGGTCACACCCCAAGAACTTCTCCCCATACTTGAATTTTCTCTTTATTTTTGTTATTTTAGCTATACTTGTGACAAACCCCCATTGATATTTGACACTTTGGTGTCACCCACTTGAATTTACTTTGTTTTTATTCGATAATTTCTCAAACTACAGCTAACTAGAACTAAATTCTAGCCTAACTACAATTTTCACTGCCACTCCCTTAGGACACGACCCCAACCCTTGGTTGAGTTACTATATTATCGATGATTGTAGACATTCATACCATAGGATAGTGTCGTTGGTCACGATAAGCATCAATTGCCCATTGGCCACGCTCACACACCGCTATCATCGCCTCAAGGGCATCAAGGGCAGCACTCAATAGTGTCACAGCATCAGGCAGGGCAGTCTGAATCATTCCTGAAATGGAGGCCTCGAGTCTGGCAGCTCGACGATCCACAGAATAGGCAAGTTGCCCCATCCGTAGTAATGAAGCCTCAGTGATCGGGGCCCAGGACGCAACAGCAGCAGCAACAACAAGTCTAGAATGCAGTGCAATAACAGAAGAACATGGAGTGTCAAAAAGTACAGCACAAGAAGTACCTGAAGTCCTAGGGACCGTAGTAGGCAAAAATCCCTCTACAGGTAGTGAGTCTGTGTCCACAACCAGGGAAGAGTGTACCGGGGCAGCCTTCTTCTTCTTTTCCGCCTCATCCTTGAAATATTCTGCCTCGATCCTTCAAATATCAGTAGAGGATATGGGAATCACTTCCACATCCTTCTTTACATGTCTAGGAACTCGAGCCTGTCTACATAGCTCGGTGATCAATACCAGTAAGGGGAGTGAGGTCTGGCGCTGTTTGGCCCTCATGACCATCTCCTGTGCTATACTCATCCCCAGATTGAGCCTCGTCTCATCAATGATGCAACCCAGACAGGCTGCCTTGGCATGCCGGAGAATCGACTCGTTCTGGGATGGCATAATAGTACTGCTGATGAAGCCAAACCAGAACCTTGCAGCTATGTTTAGATCCTTCTTCTCGATAGGTGCTCCACTTCAAGCCATTTGGGAGCATTGTTTGATATGAGAGGAGCTAACCACTTCTTCATATTTTCTAATGTGGTAGTCTGGATCATGTGTTGGCAGTCGTCATTAATATCATCAGGACAGCATTGATAGCCTCACTATCACACTTGACCTTCTTTCCCTGAACCACTACATAATCAACAGGTTTAAATGCAGCTGCTTGCTTCTTTTGCTGAGGTATCAAGGCTCCCTAAGCAGCATAGAACTCTTAGACCCATTTAGAAATGTAAGGGTCACCAGGCTTAGTGAAGATTTGGAATTTATGAGCCTTCAGACAGCTCCTAATCTCTGGGTACCTGTCAATGACCCCATCCGTGGACAGATGCTTCTCCTCGATGATTGTCCTCAGCCCCTCAGTGTTTAATATGTTCATAGACTTTGGGAGAGGACCCTTTTACAAGAGGTGCTAGGACTACAGCCTGCTCTAGAGCTAGAGTAGGAGAAGTGATGGCATGAGGAGTCTTGTTCCTAGATGGATCATTCCTCCTTTTGGATCGTAGCTCTGCCCTCTGTGCTACTACCAGCTCATCATCATCAGAAGCTAAAGTCTGAGGCTCCTGATGCTCACTATCACTCTCAGAAGTGGTAAGGTAAGTGTCATAGATGTCATCACTGTTGGAGCTGGCCTTCGGTGATGCAGGTGCTTTTCCTTTACCTTTGCCTTTCCCACCAGTTGTGGGAAGTTTGGTAGCTTTTCCCTTGGATGCAACTGCATCCTCATTGAGTTTAATTCCCTTAGCCTTCTTTTGGGGTGGCATGTTTCTACTTGCAACCTTTTGTCTAGCCATGCCTGCAAAACATCGGAAAAAGTTAGAAACATTTCAATCAAAGGTACAGAAAAATAATTGCAGACAGACTCACCAAACAGATAGGCGAGTTGCCGAATCACTTTGGCGAGCTAGATCAGGCTCGCCGAAAGGATTAGCTCAAAATTCTCAGAAAAATTTCAACAAGTCGGTGAATGGAAGGCCTTTTGGCGAGCAAGGATTAGCCCGCCGAAAGGTACAGTGCAATTTAAGCTACAGGGTGTAGACAAAGGGTGAATAAGAGGACTTTCGGTGAGTCGTCGAGTGCCTTCGGTGACCTTAAGCTTCTCGTCAAAAGTTACAGAGTCAACCATCAAATAAAGCATGAAATTAAAGGAGAGATGGGGACCTTCCGTGAACCACCGAATGGTTCGGCGAGCTCGACCCAGCTCGCCAAACGACCCAACGTGCCTACTTCCAGCCCAACTTCTCGAATTCAACCCTGTAACCCCCAAAAATCAAATCAAAACACGCACTTATCAAATTAAAGAAAGACCCATAACACCCATTACCCCGAAATACTCAGACTTCTCTCGGTTTTGCCAAATTTGGCCATTTGATGACTTTTGCCCTTAACAATTACGTCACCCGCTCTATCATTGGGCAAATTACGTCATTTGGCACAACTACGTGTTACTTAGACTTCACCCAACTAGACCTAACAACATGCATGAACAACCCCACAAGATTTAACAAACTTTATGGCACAAAATTTAGGGAATTCAACACTATAGACAACACAGGCAAGATTATCAAATTAGAACAGGCATTCAAACACACTAATCCTATCAGAGAGGCCCAGCACATGACAATAAGATAAGATCATTTGCATAAGAGTACAAAATTGTTAAAAATAAACTCGGGATTCAGAAAACCAACATTTAATGCCGATTAAGATAAGATTGAAATGCTACGCGGCAATGTAATCCAAATCCGAGCACAAATCAACAACTAAAATACCTTTAAAATGCAAAATATAGAAATTAAAGTGCGGGTGTGAGTCTGTGAAGATTGAAAGTAAGGGAAAGTGAATAGTTTGAAAATTTAAACCTTTGGCCTTATAAAAACCGTCCAGTTCTCGCCCATTCGGCAACATTAGTGGTGCTCGCCGACCCACTCGACGACACGCCAAGTGGTCACTTACCTCACCTAGTTTTACAGGACCCTCAATTGATGTGGGGGTCCAAATGGCGGTATAGGTTACGATCGCTGACCTGGTCGGTGACTCGCCAATAATTTTTCTGGGCTCGCCGAGTTTTACAGTTTCCAATGTAAAATTGTCATGAGTCTAACGGTTGTTTGGATCAGGGTCACCAGCCTCTTTGGCGATCCACTGACTGGACCTTTGGCTCGCCAACTTGCACTTTTCACACACTTTCCACACTTTGACCTGCACATTCAATACACCATTACTACAAAATTAAAAAGAAAGGAAATAAAAATTGGGTTTCCTCCCAAGAAGCGCCTTAGTTAACGTCGTGGCACGACACAACTCCTCATTCAAACTTCATTCTTGGGGTTGACCTTAATGTCACTAGGTAACCCTTCTTGTTGCTTCGGGTAACGATGAGGCAATATATGACCCATGAGGTTTTCAATTAGCCGGATAGATCTGGAGTGAGAGCCAATCATATGATTTAGCACTTCGACATTCTCCTTCATCTCTTCCAGTACTCTATCATGCTCATTGACCTTTTGGAGAATGATTAACAGCGTGTCCTCAACACGTCTACTCTCATTGTCCTTAGAATTTCTCCGCTCATGAGAGGGTATGTATCTATCTTTTATTTTGCACTGGACTTCAATCTCTAATATCTTCTTGGCCAAATCGTCCAGCTGAGTTAATAGTGGGTCCAAATAGTGGTCCTCTTCCATTTCTTAATTAGTCTCAGTCATTTGGCCACCGTTGCTACCAACTATGCTCCAAGTCTCTGTTCAAAACAGCAACACACAAACAAGCAAAACAAAACTAAAATTTAAGTAAGTATCACTATAACTAACAAGAACAAAATCCAACTTAAGTAAAAATTCTCAAATAACACCACTCCCCGGTAGGGGCGCCATTTTGATTACACGTATCAGGACATTTCATCCAATACTAAGTGCCAACGATTGTAAAGAAGTAATATAACCCAATTAATGAGTTGGGGTCGAGTCCTAAGGGAGTGGTTTGTAATTAAGAATCAATAGACAAGTAAGGATATGCTTAAGTCAATCACAGCTAAAAACATTTACGAATAAAAGCATGGTTCAAGTTAAGGGTGACACAAGTGTCAAATATCAGGGAGATTTGGGTTCAACTATCAGCTACAATAGCAAATAATACGAAAATAACAAGTATAGAGATGGGTTGTTGGGATGTGATTGGATTATGGGCTAAGGTAGACAATCGGGTAATTGCAATTAATAGTGAATAGCTATAAATCAGTAAATAAGCTAGACTTTAATGTGGGTAAACTTTCTCTTGAACAATTTACCCAAAATTAAATTGGTTTCTCTCGTACATCAATAAGCAACAATTAAGAACAGACTTCGCTTTAGTCCATTCACTCTCTCGAGCTGAATATGTGGAAAAGAGTTTAGGGTTCACTCTCTCGAGCTGAACCCATGACAACCCAATACCTACAGATCATCGATTTAGAAATTTTGGTTTTAAAACCTCTCTCTCGAGCAAGCCAAAGACATGAAGTTAGGATTGTATTTGCAACTACAACCCATTAATTTCAACCACAATTACTTAACAAAATCACTTTTAAACAGCATTTACACTATCAATTAACAATACCTAGCAGCTAAATCAACCCATAATCAGATAACCACACCCTAAAATTGTGGTTTTAGCTAGACATCATAAAAAGGTAAAAAATGGTTACCAAGTTGTGTTTCCATCAACTGGGTAGGATTGATATTGTCTTTACAAAGATCTAAGATGAAGAATCTTCAACACCCACTTCCAATTTCTCAGAAATGGAAATCTTCAAAGCTAAGGAAATATTGTTTCTAAACTCAGTTCTCAGCTCTCAAACTTGAAAACTAAAATAAAATGAAAACTATTCAATATTGGATACTAAACTAAAGATTTAAAAATGTATTTATAGTCATCCAAAAATATGTTGCGAAGGACCATTCAGCGCAATAAGTCGGGATCACCAATCCACTCGGCGATCCGCCCTTTGGTCAATTCTATCGCCTTTTTGCTTTGGCCTTTAGCAACTTCAAGCTCTGTAACTTTGGGCGATATGGCACTGCATTGCGAAACCGTTTGATGACTCGCCGACTGCTCCTTTCTATAGCTTACTTGATTTTCTCCTTCAGGACTTGGCACACTAGAACATTAAGCGAGACATTAGTCATTTGGCGATTCGCCCAATGGATTAGGCGATCCTCAGGCCTTCTTTTCTTCGTCCTTTCAGTTGCCTTATTCCTTTTTATTCATTAGTGTCCATGCTTTGTTCCTGAAATGACCCAAAAAGTTCTTAAAAATGTGCTTCGGAAGTTACCGGAAACTTGTTTAGCTATATATAAAAAAAAAAATCCATTTTGTTTTTCGAAAATCTGACTTCATATTCTTGTTTAGGGGGTCAAATTGAGTGGGAAATGGGTCTAACCCAAATTTTAGAGCAACCGTATCAAAATCCGAAATTTCCAAGTGAAGCCTTTTTCGAGGGTCTACTTTGGAGGG
>JAJOOR010003583.1:0-55333 GCA_036250505.1 Solanum acaule
GTAGTGACAGGAGAACATGATAAACAGATAATCTAGTTCATAATGATCTAATATGAATTTAATCAATTATGGATATGATAGGAAGGAATAATTGAAAATAAAAAACCTGCATAACAACGAACATGACTACATACATGCATGATGAATTGATAAAAAACTATGAAACTTTAATCTTATATATACTTAAAGATATAGAAATAATTGAATTAAGAAGAATAATATGGGAAAAAATATTTAATGATGTCGAATCAGAAGATATATTAAATCAACAATGGTATGAAATAAACCTACATGATTTAGACTTCGAAAGAATAGAATGCTATGATTTAGAAATAAATTCAGATTAAAATGAACTATGAGTATTTACAATATTGGACAGAATCTATGAAAAATATAAAACTATTAGAACAATTAATAGAGGAAAATTTATATATGTACCAAAGAACCCAAGATATGTTATATCTAGAATACATCACAAATAATATTAAAGAAATATTCAGATTAAAATAACTATCAAAACAATATTACAATAAGTATTATTACATTTTACCATGAATTCCGCACCCCCAAAAAATTACGTTCTTTTGTAGTGAATCCTAGTTGGCAACGCTTAAGTGGAGGGATTAGTCCCATGTGGCTTGCCATGTCACTAAAAATTTGGGGTGTTAACTCTTTAGGGTATTTGTGGTCTCCTGGGATAACGGCGGGGGTATTTTTTATCCCAAAATGTAATGGAGGGTATAAGTGATCTATTTCGCATAGTTCAGGGGCAATTTTGACCCTCTTCCGTTTTGAAAAAAAAAGTGACGTGATTGGATAATCGAATAATTTGATGTGTTCAGGGGTGTCAATGAGACGGTACGGTCGATTATTTTTTATAAAAATAATATAATCCCAATTTTTTTTGGGTATATTACAATATATAACCAAAATTAGATTTTTTAAAACCATCTCAATCATATATGTTTTTCTTCGGTATCGGTACAATTCGGTTCATTTTCATTTATTTACTTTTAAAATATCACCTCAAAATGTACTATTATTAAAAAAAATCACAAATATATTTGTAACACCCCGAAAATTTCTAAGTTAAGACTTGAACCATTCTTCATTTACTTGTAGGGTCATATCGAGTAATTCTTAAATTGTCCATATGTAAATTCTTTAGTGTGGGAATAATTTTGGATATTAATTAAGGTCATTAGAAACTCCTAGCACAAAGTTGAGTTGAAATTCCTTTCTGATTAAGTTTTGATGTAAGATTCTCTTTGGGTCAACTTCAAACAACTATATCTCTTAGAATATAAAGAACTAGTAAAATTACGCGCGCGAATTTAATATCACAAAATTTATAAAATAATACTTAAAACATATCAGTCATTAAAACTAAAATACTATATTGTCGTACATACAAGATTACGTAGAAACAAACATTAATAATGTAAAGGAAAATGAAAATTATTACATCTTATCATTTATCCTTAATAATATAAACATAAATTAATGACTATAAAAATACATACCAAGATCTGTAACATAAGCAATGGTGTTAGTGAGCCACTCAATAGGAGCAAAGTACACAATATTTAATTGTAAAGAAGAAGAAGAGGAGGTTTAGAATTTTCGTTGTTTTAAAATGAGAGGAAATTCCTCAATTTAAAGACAATAAATGTTGTGTGATCAAATGTTTATTGTTCCTTATCAGAAAGATTACAACTATTTGGAAAAGTTGCAACCATTCGGAAAGGTCACAACCTTTCATAAAAGTCACAACTTTTCATAAAAGTCACAATTTTTCATAAAAGTCGCAACTCCTCAAAAAAGTCACAACTTTTCATAAATGTCACAACTTTTCATGTAAGAGAAAGGCTAATTTTGGAAATAAATAAATTAAAAGGGCATTTTGGTTTGTGGTGGCGCCACGAGGCAGGCCGAAGATTCTCTTTTATATGAATATATGATTACGTGACCCATAACCTATCAAATTAAAGATATTTGAATCTTCTTTCCAACGCCATCAATTTCGCATTAATCCAAGGTTTGAGTAAAAAGTTATGACCATTTTAGTAACCTTATACAGTGCTGTGACGAATTAGCCGACGGGCAAACATTAAAAAGGGTCGTTTTTGTCTTTTTACCTATAAGAAAATTCTAAACGAATTTCTTGACTAATTAGAGACCCAAAACAATCAGATTTTAATCTCTTAATCCATCATTCTCTTCTCTCTTAAACCCTAAGGCAAAATCAAAGTAGAAGACTCCATTCAAGATTCTTTCAATCTTTCTCAAGATTCTTCTTCAAGGTAAGTCTTTCTCCAAGAATTCCATTCTTTCCAACTCAAATTCCTCCATACAATTATGAATCACTAATGAAAATCATAAATCCTATCCATAGAGATTTCAAGAAACTAATTCAAGAATCTCAAGAAAGGTTTTCTTGATTATTTAACTTCAAGCTAGGGTTTCAAGGCTTCTAATCAAGTTCTTCTTCAAGATTCTTCAAGAACCTTGTTCTTCCAGATATGTAAGGCTATCATAGTGTTGGACTAGTTCGTCCTCACGCCCTACATCTACTTTCAAATCAGTAAAAGAGTAATCTAGGATTCTATCCCTAGATTTGAGTATTCTTGAGATAAGTTGATTTTGAGTTCTTGATTCTTTTTGAAATTATATTCCTAATTATTGAATTGCTATATGTTATGTATTAAGATTCTTGAGTTGATTCGTTCATGTGTATATTTCAACATGAACCCTATGAATTGAGTATTCATGATGAGTAGTATTGTTGAGTTTTGAGTTCTTGAGTCGTTGAGTTCTGAGTTCTGAGTATTGAGTTTCTATATTGCTATTTAGATCCCTGAGTTGAGTCGTTCATGTCCATAATTCTGCATGAACCCTATGAATTGAGTTATAAATTTTGAGAAGTTTTTTTTAAAGCCAACATTTGATTTTTTAAATTGAGTTTTTGAGAAAGTAAAGATGAGTTTTGAGAAAGAGTTTCTAAAACATGATTAGTATGACAATCGAGTATGCCATCAATGTTTAAGCAGTATGATATCTAGATATACCATCAATGTTTATGCAGTATGACTTCTCGAGTCATCAATGATCATATTATAATATGATTTTGAAATATTTTTGAGAAAGAGTTTATGAGTATAAGGGGACTATGTATTCCCAGATGCATCAATTTTTACATTGATAAACGAAAAACTTAGATTTCTAAATGAGTTATGAATTCAAAAGTTATTTCAAGAGCAGTTACCTCTTTTAAAAGGGTAGTTTGAGCAATTATCTCAAACCAGAGGAAGATTTATGTTTTTTTTAACATATGAGCATGAGTATATATTAGTGGGAGTAGTATTGAACACTGATATGGAGAAGAGTTCAGAAAACTCACAGCCCCCATAAACCATTTATGCCAACATAGGTAAAGGGTCATACTTTTTAGATGATTCTTTATTGCTTTTAAGCATAACTTAGTGGATCCACTTAGTTGAGGTGTCTTATATCCCGGCAAGGTATAGGACAGTTCTTGCAGCGTGGGCGAGACATTGTATCATCACGTAGCTCATAGTGATGGTTGTCGTTAAAGAATCTCCCAATAGAGTTTAAGTGTATTTTTATATATCACTTATTATGTTGAGTTCGGAGATGAGAAAGTATTTTGTAAAGCTTTAAATGATTTAACTCATTTATTTCTTTACATTCATCGTGAGTACATTGTTATATATTGCGGTCCTTTCTTTCAGTTATTTGTTATTCAACTATATCACATACCGTACATTTAATGTTCTGATGTCATTTGACCTGCATCTTTTAATGATGCAGATACAGAATCTTAGAATCCTCAACAAGAGTCTGTTGAGATCACTTCATCTGCTCGTTAGCTTTTGTTTTATATATATATATATATATATATAGATAGATAGATAGCAGTAAATAAATGCTACCATACCTTGAAAAATATTTTAAAAAATTACCAGGCTTTTGGGCTAAATACTTTCAAGAAGAATATAAAAAGGAAAACGTTGAAGGAGATACTCTGGGACAAAGAATATCTTTCCTAAATAATAGGCTTGGACAACTTTGTATGGCTCATAACGTACAAAGAAAAGCTAAAAGAATCAACACCCAAATATATTGCCTAGATACAAATGTAGCAACCCAATTGGGATGCGAAAACAGATCCTATAAATAAAGAAGAAAGCATCAGAAAAGATTAATCAAAGGAAAAAATATTTCAAGAGAAAACTATGTACCAAAAGACGGTATTATAGAAAGAAAAATAATTTTAAAAGAACAAAAACTGCAGATAAATGTAAATGTTACAACTGTGGAGAAGAAGGATACAAAAGTTACGAATGTAATAAAAAAAGAGAGTAAAAGTATAAAAAATTGATAGACAAGAAATTGATTCAGATCTAGAATCAGTAACATCAATAAGGAGCAATGACTTCTATGAAGAACTATATGAAGAATATTCAACTAGCACGGAAGAAGAGTCTGACTAAATGAATCAGGAAATATAAGAAAAAGAAAAAGACGATTCAATACAAACTCTAGAAACTAAAGAAGATCAAAGGGGATACGCCTTAAAAGCAACATTTGATGGAGAATTATTAAAGAAAATCCAAGGATTACAACTTAATCTCAAAATCGAAGATAATATATTCAACAGAATGCACAGACTGTTTGCAAGAAATAAAATTTCCTATCACAAATATCAAGAAATAGAAAAAGTGATAGAAATCACCCAAACAACAGAAAGACATAAGTTAAATCTTTTAACCAAGCCAATGGTCGAACAGATCCTAAGAAAAATTCCTGAAAGAAAAAGAAAGAAAATGAATTATGTTCATCTAGGAGGAATCCAAATTTTAGTCAAATCAACCTTTAAAGAAGGTATCAATTCCCCTATTGTCATCAACCTTTCAGATGAAAGATTCATTAACGCCAGAGAAGGAAATCTTGGTATAGTTGAAGGCAACTTGGCTTATACCAAACTTCTATTTACATACTATCCCAAGTTCTATATCTCACTGAAAGATGCAGACTTTAATGATGCTTTAAGCTTACATTTTCAGGTCAAAAGAAACTACCTATTTAAACCAGGCAACCATATCATGATCATTTATTACCAAGCTCTATATACAGTTACAAACTCTAATTATGGCAGTGTCTACAAAAATAAAGGAATGATCGAAATAGATCAAGAATGTACAGGTATAGCGAGAACTGTTGAAGCTGAAATTCAACAAGCACAAATTCCAGAAGATTATGAAATTCGTTTTAGAAAAACACAAGAAATAGGAAGTTCAGGTAACAATCCTAGACTCTCATTAGAATATGGCAAAAATTCCATAAGAAAAAGCTTGTCGCACATATATTCCAAAAGAATCCCTGAAACATCTAGCATTACAAAGATTGCACGAAAAATCTTTAATGGAACAGAATGGATAAAACAAGAAAGCCTTATGCAAACTGGTGCCACAGCTAACCATGTCAAAGGAATTCATGGAAAGTAAAGATTTACAATTATATTTTCCAACCAGTAATTATATTACGGTGGAAAAATTAAAAGACTTCAATGTCAAAACAAAAGGTGTAGACAAGAAACTACCACATCTAAATAAAAAATGGATACAAACCAGAAGAGCCTTGGGAATTAAAGCTTTATAGTTTATTCTCAAAAGATTTTATAATGAGGATTATCAAGTCATAGATGAAATTTAAATTGGATTTTAATGATAAAAGGGAAATCCAAATCCAAAATATTAAAGGAAAAAATTCTTGATTTCGAGCTTCATAAATTCGAAGCAACTGAAGAAACATGGAAGCTTGCCTGCAAGTTTCTAGATCACAAGCACTCAGACAAGGATGAATCAGAATAAGGAAGACAAGACAGCAGTAGAGACAACAGAGATGTAGACAGTCAAAATAGACAAAAAAAAAACATAAGCACTTACGTCAAGAAGAAAGAAACATAAAGAAGAATCTTATCTCTTCAAAAGCAAGACCCAGCTGGTCAAAATACATCAACATCATGTCGAAACATTAGTGAAGGACAAGAAAAATAAATTACAAAATTTCAGGGGTGACCCGATAAAAAAAAGAAAATTATAATGAAGTCCCTCCTTATATTTATAAAAGGAGAAGACTCTATGAGAAAAGGGACATTGCAGATTTTTCTCAGAAAACAACCATTAGAGAAAAAAAAGGTTAGGTACCTTAGAGAAAGGAGAGTAACTCCTCCCATCTGGGAAAAGTACTTTTATATTAAAGAGTGAATGTAAAATAGTGTGCATGGTCACTCGTATGTAACAATATTATAGAATAAAGAGTTTTTGTTACCAATAATGGGGCTGGGATGTATCCTAATACATTTTGATGTATTTTAATACATGGTATGCGGAATTTGTATGCATTAAGCATTGTTTATGTTGTATAAAAGTCATTTCTTTTTAATATATCTTTTGCATTTATGTATTCAAAATAATCTTGTATTCTTATCATTTTTATCTCATGGATTGCTAACTATCAACTTTATAGATTTTAGGCTTACAGATAAAAAGGCTTTTTCTAAATCTTGTATAGATTAGTCTAGGTTGTATAGAGCTATGCGATGTTTCCATGCTCTTTTTCTTACTAGGTATAAATGATATTGAATATTTTTCACTTTATGCTAATAGCATGAATGATGTGTTGTGCTTGATTATTACAATCATGATAATATTTTGATTCCTTGTAGATACTCAGTATTTTATATTTCAGAGTAGAACTTACAACAGGTATATGGTTAACTCTTATGCTAACAACCTTAAAGAATATAGAGTTTATGGGTGTATACCTCTCTTTTCCTGTTCATCAAACAGTCGTATCACCACCTTAGCAGTTCTCCCTAAGTGCCACACAACTTTCGCCTTTCATGACCTTACGTCTCTCAATGATTATTATTGTTGTTCACTTATTGGGCAGAAGATCGCAACCTCCACTTATGACTTTTTGATGATTTTTCCAAGAGATATATTCAAACAAAAACTCTTTATTCCATAATATTGTTACATAAGAGTGACCATACAGACTATTTTACATTCACTCTTTAATATAAAAGTACTTTTCCCAGACGGGAGGAGTTACTCTCCTTTCTCTAAGGTACCTAACATTTTTTTTTCTCTTATGGTTGTTTTCTGAGAAAAATCTGCTATGTCCTTTTTCTCATTGAGTCTTCTCCTTTTATAAATATAAGGAGGGACTTCATTACAATTTTCTTTTCTTTTTTATCGGGTCACCCCTGAAATTCTATAATTTATTTTTCTTGTCCTTCAATAATGTTCCGACGAGATGTTGATGTATTTTGACCAGCCGGGTCTTGCTTTTGAAGAGATAAGATTCTTCTTTATGTCTTTTTCTTCTTGATGTAAGTGCTTACGTTTTTTTTTGTCTATTCTGACTGTCTACATATCTGTTGTCTCTATTGTTGTCCTGTCTTCCTTATTCTGATTCATCCTTGTCTGAGTGCTTGTGATCTAGAAACTTGCAGGCAAGCTTTCATGTTTTTTCAGTTGTTTCGAATTTATGAAACTCGAAATCAAGGATTTTTTCCTTTAATATTTTGGATTTGGATTTCCCTTTTGTCATTAAAATCCAATTGGAATTTTCATCCATGACTTGATAATCCTCATTATAAAATCTTTTGAGAATAAAATATAAAGCTTTAATTCCCAAGGCTCTTCTGGTTTGTATCTTTTTTTTTTATTTAGATGTGGTAGTTTCTTGTCTACACCTGTTGCTTTGAAATTGAAATATTTTAATTTTTCCACCATAATATAATTACTGGTTGGGAAATATAATTGTAAATCTTTACTTTCCATGGCTATACTAAAGAATCGGCAATAAACTCCGTCACCTTCAGCATATTGTCTTACTGATTCTACCAGTTGTGATGGTAATCTGGATATTTCTTGTAAATTTGATCTAGCATAAACCCGATCTAGGTATCCAAATTCAAATAATTGAGCTGTGAAACCCGGTGATCCATTTGGAAATATCAAAATTCTTGGAAATAGACTAGTGGTTCCTAGAACTCCGAAGGTTTCTCCACTTTCTTTTGGGAGATTGTATATCTGTCTTGTGAAGGCCAGATATTCTTCTTCCTTTGGATGTTGTTTTCCTACCTGAAAAGAGGAAAACACTTTTGTTCCTGATTATTGCATATGCAATAATCGTCGATTTCTTGTAAGTTGTTCTTTTCTTTTAATTTCGCATTTCTTAAGATCCTTTTTCTGGTATCAGAGCCATGTTGGCAGTATACGTATTTAGTATGAGCAGCTAAATACATATACTATCTAAGGCATGGTAAAATTATTTTAATAAATATGTAATAATTTACATTAAGATGTTTGTATGTATTTGTTTATTATTACTTATATCATGTTCCTATCTATTGTTTCTATACTTGATGTGAGGTATTCGTTCTTTCCTATGAGTATAAGGTATCCGATTAATATCCGGAGCATACGTTGGTCAGCCGTATTCTGTAAGGTCGATGTAGCCAGGAGGGCATTTAGACCTGTTGGTGGTCCTGTAGCTAAGATGACTCTAGGAAAAGAACTGTTGTAAAACCAAAAGAACCTCCCTTAGAAACTCTATTTGGATCTTTGATATAAATTTTAATATTCCATACATGATTTCATTCTTATTGTCAGATTATTATTATATTTGTTGAAATATTTTTGTTCTGTAAGTCCATTAGATAGTATTTTTAAATCATATGGAAGACAATCAAAATATTTTGAATAGTACAAATTTATCTTCACAATCTACTAAGATTGCTAAATTAGAAAATGATTTACAAAACTGGAGCATACCAGAGGAATCTTTCAAAAAGATTTACCACTTAGGTATTTTTAGTTATCTTACTCGTCGTAATATTAAGACTTGTGAGTCCACTATTGCAATTAATAATTATTTAGAAATTATTCGGCTTCTTAAAGATAATGATATAAATCGTTATAAAACGGATTACAATTATTTGCATATTGGTCTAGTGCAAGTAGCTGTTAAGCCTCTCTTTAGAAAAGGCCTTGATATTCCTGTTTGTGTCATCCTTAGAGACGGCAGGTTTTTGAATTTTGATGATTCTATGTTAGGAGTTTTGTAGAGTAATCTTGCTGATGGGCCATTTTACTTTAATTGTTACCCTAACTTCTCTGTTGACATTAATGATACTAATGTCATGGATTCTTTGACACTCAATGTCAAAACCAAAAACTTAAACAACAAAATCAACACTCGAGAAATAGCTATTATTTACCGAGTCTATTATCGTCTTATGAAAACCCAACTTGCTCCTAAAGCAAGAATAAAGAGCTTGAAAGGTGAGACTATGCTTGTGGAAGCCAACCATGAGCATAGTTCTAATTTTGTTCCTCGTCTCTTCAAATGGAAAGATATACTCTCCAATAATGATTGGCGTTTTGAAAACATAATTCAACCTTTTGCGTCACATTCTGAAATATCTAAGATTGAAAGAGTCGTTCAATTTCCCAATGGGTCTATAGAACTCAAATTCTTAGACAATTTTGTTAGGAGATCTTCCTCTAATTGAAGGTCATCCTGGTCTCCTTCTACTTCCTGTCCATCAAGACCCGTTCCCAGGCCACCTTCTTCTTAAAAAACCCCGGAGGAAGCAGATGATGATGAAATTATTTCTGTTGCTAACAACAGTAAAAGCAAAGTCACAAGGGTAGACTTTTCAGGAAACGTCCCCAAAGTGTTCTACCAAGACCTCCCTGGCAGTCCCACTGCAAGTGAAATGGAGCCTCCTAAGGACAGTAAACCAGCTTGGCTTTGAATGCTTAAGACAAATAAAACCTTTGAGCCCAATCCAGATATCTTGCATGAACAAAGGAGTCATCCAGATAATCAGGTAAAGAGAAAATGGTATGTTGCTACCTATACTCTTAAACAAAGAGAATCCTTTAGAGATTTGTGGATGGCTGATATGAGAAGAATCGGTTGTGAAATAGAATTCTTCAAATGGTTTGAGATGACCGGTAGGATTGAAAATTGTGCTGAGTCATTACAAGTTATCATTAACAAATGGTACACTGCTTCTAATAAGGTTGTTGAATCTATAACCCCTCATCTTCAAGGAATTAACATCCCTATTGCAGGTACAGTGATCAAAGCTTCTCCTTTCAAAGAGAAAACTGATAAGACAGGTGGTTTACTCACATCTGCAGATATTGATAGAGTAGTTGAACAAAACAATTACTCCAACCAAATTCTTCATGTCATCTCCAGACAAATAGAAGATACTAAACCTACCATCAGTAGAAGACTAACTCCGGCTTCTACTTCATACAGCCATAATACTGAAACCTACCCAGGATTCAAAATCCCTGAATTTTCCAAAGAAAAATTCCCCAAACTTTCTAATACTTTTGAAGTAACAAGAAATATCATTGAGAAAATCAATGCACAACTCAACAACTTCAATATCTCCGTAAAAGATGATAAAACACTAAATAAGATTTCTACCTTTCAGGAAGAACCTATTTCGCAGGAAAAATCCAATCTCTTTCAAAAATTTGCTAGCAGTCGTTTCCATAATATGAAGAACTATCATAGCAAACCTTCTTTCCCAGACTTGCAGTATGAGGAAAATGCCTTCTTGTCCACTTCCTCTCATGAAGGAAGAAGCATAACTGAATGGAACATTGATGGTCTAGCTGAGCATCAAGTTTACAATAAACTCCATGAAATGGGTGTTGCCATCACTGCATATAAAATGCGTGGTTCGGCAGATAGAGATGTTGGTAATATGGTTGTTGCAGGTTTCACAGGAATGTTGAAACATTGGTGGGATAATTATTGCATTGATGAGATCAAGCAACTCATTATTAATGCCACTGCAACATAATCAGTTGTAAAATTGGAGGGATACAAACAATCCACTTCTCAGGTCATAAGGGAAGATGCTTGTGCTACTCTTCTTTATCACATTGCCAAACATTTTATTGGTGAACCAAAACTGTTCCAGGATAAGAGGCTTCAAATCCTGAATAACCTAAGTTGTCCAAATTTAGAAACCTATATTCATTACAAACATGCCTTTCTCAGCAAGGTTATGATTCGTCCAGACTGCAATTTGAATTTCTGGAAGGAACGCCTCATTAGTGGTTTACCTCCCCTCTTTGCAGATAAAGTAAGGACAAAGATTCAAGATCGCAATAATGGTAATATTCCTTATAGCAATCTTACTTATGGTGATTTGGTAAGCACCATCAACGTTGTAGCACTTGAGCTCTGCACAGATATCAAGCTCAAACATCAGCTCAAGAAAGAGCAGTCTTCGTCTAGAAAGGAACTTGGAAGTTTCTGTAGAGATTTTGGTTTTATCACTCCACCTGATAAGATCAAGAAAGATAAAAAGGAAAAATCTCATAGGAAGAAATCTCGATGAAAAGATGATTCTACCAGACCAAAGAAAAAGAAATATAGGTCTAAGAAACATAGAGATACCAAGTTGGATGTTTGTTGGACATGCGAAAAGAACGGACATAAAGCCAACAAATGCCGATTAGGAGCCAAAAAGAAGAAAATCAATCTTCTTGGTATGGATGAAGAAACCAAATGTAAGCTACTTGCCATACTTGATGAACCTTTCTCTGAATCTTCAGGTACATCTGATGAATACAGTGATGATAAAGACATTGATCTTGATTATGATTCAGACAAAAGTCAATCTAGAAAAAATTACACTTACACTGAAGCGTTCTGTACTTGTGACAGTTCACCACATATCGGTGTACTTTCTGACCATTCGAAATAAGCACTTTTTTATGTCATTAAACACATTAATGATAATGAGGCTAGGAATCATTTTCTCCTAGAACTCAAAAATCTCCTTCTCAATACAGACAAACCCAAACCCCGTCCGATAATTAAACCTTTTAGCATGAAGCAAATCATGAATCGCTCAGATAACCATTCTGAACCATCCATTTCAGATCTTCGCTATGAGGTCTCTAGTCTCAAAGAAGAGATTAGAAATATCAAATCTTGACTTTGTATCGTTGACACTGATATCATCACCAATCAAGTTCCTAAAAGAACTACTCTTCAAGACTTTGAGTTTGATCAAGATTCTTCTGAAGAAAATGATAATACTGATGTTGTTATTCCCAACATCAATAATGATCATCTAATTGAGCCTTTAGTCACCAATACAGATAATGACACTTCTACTTCTGCAGCACCAGGAGTAATGGTAATCTCTTCAATTAGACCTCAGAGTCATCATATACCTGTAAAAATAGTTGTTAGTAAACATTTTGTTATTAACAAAATTGCTTTGCTTGACAGTGGTGCAGATAGGAATTGCATTGTAAAAGGTATTGTTCCGACTAAGTATTTACATTCAAAATTATACTCCGCTACAGGAGAACCTTTGAAGATAAATTACAAGCTTTCAAAAGCTCATATTTGCAATAATGACATTTTTTTAAGAAATGATTTTGTTATAACTGAAGATATCAATGAAGATATTATTCTTGGAATACCTTTTATCACTAAGATAAAACCTTATTTTACAAATCTAGAAGGTATTAATACTACTATCCTTGGAAAAGATCTTCATTTTCCTTTTGTCAAAACCCTTTCACAGGATGAAAGTAATTTTGTAAGAGAAAACATTGTTTTCCGAATTAACAACCTTTCACAACATATCACCTTTTTAAAGGATGAAATTCGTGTAAAAAAAACAAAAAAGGTTTAAAAAACCCCGGAGATAGTTACTAAAATAGCTAATCTTCAGAAAAAGTTCGAAGAAGAAATATGTTCTGAATTTCCCAAAGCTTTTTGGGAACGCAAAAAACATATAGTTGATTTACCATACATTGATGGATTCAATGAACAAGCTATTACCACCAAGGCAAGGCCCATTCAGATGAATCATGAAATGATGGAATTTTGTAAGAAAGAGATTAGCTCTCTTTTAAAAAGTAAGATTATCAGGATTTCTAAATCCCCTTGGAGTTGTTCTGTTTTCTACGTTATTAAAAACGCGGATAAAGAAAGAGGAGCACCAAGACTGGTGATCAATTACAAACCTTTAAACTCTGTTTTAAAATGGATCAGGTACCCCATACCTAACAAACAAGACCTTTTAAAAAGGACTTTTAAAGCCAACCCTTCTCGGGCGGATTCCTACTTTTGCTCCTCAGCCTATGGGGTATTAACAGCCGTTTCCAGCTGTTGTTCCCCTCCCAAGGGCAGGTTCTTACGCGTTACTCACCTGTCCGCCACTGGAAACACCGTTTCCCGTGTTTCTCGTTCGACTTGCATGTGTTAAGCATGCCGCCAGTGTTCATCCTGAGCCTGGATCGAACTCTCCATGAGATTCATAGAGTTTGATATGAAATCGGGTTTTTGGTAAATTCAGATTTTGGAAAAAGATAAATATAAAACTCTTTTCAACGTCCCGTTTGGGCAATATGAATGGAATGCAATACCTTTTGGGCTCAAGAATGCCCCTTCTGAATTTCAAAATACCATGAATTCCATATTCAATTATTACTCTTATATGTCAATTGTTTATATTGATGATGTGCTTATCTTTTCAGAGAACATTAATTCTCATTTTAAACATCTCAACACTTTCTTCAAGATTGTTAAGAATAATGGGTTAGTTGTTAGTGCCAAGAAAATGGTTTCTTTCAAACCACCATCAGGTTTTTAGGTCATGACCTTTATCAAGGCACTTATAAACCTATTTGCAGAGCCATATAGTTCTCTTCTAAGTTTCCTAATGAAATTCCTGATAAAACCCAACTTCAGAGGTTTTTAGGAAGTTTAAATTACGTAGTTGATTTCATTCCAAAAGTCAGACAAGTTTGTGAACCTTTATATAAAAGACTTAGGAAAAATCCAGTTCCTTGGAGTACTGAACAAACTCAATCTGTCATCCTTGTCAAGACTCTGGTCCAAACTATTCTGTGTCTAGGAATTCCAAACCCAGATGCTTTTATGATTGTTGAGACTGACGCGTCTGATGTAGGTTATGGAGGGATCCTCAAACAAAAAGTAGATCGTGAATCTACAGAGCAACCAATTCGTTTTACATCCGAAATCTGGAATTCTACCCAGAAAAACTATTCAACTGTTAAAAAGGAAGTTTTGTCTATAGTACTATGTATCACTAAGTTTCAAGATGACCTTATCAATAAAGAATTTTTATTAAGAGTAGATTGTAAATCTGCTAAAGAGATCTTGCAAAAATATGTTAAAAACCTTGTTTCAAAATAAATATTTGCTAGATGGCAAGCTCTACTATCTAGCTTTGATTTCAAAATTGATTTTATCAAAGGAGAAGATAACTCCCTACCAGATTTTCTAATTCGTGAATTCTTGTAGGGAAAACATGAGGTTGTTTAAACCAAACACTCCTTCCAAAGGAAACAACCTCCCAAAAGCAAAAATGGCTAGACCATTTATCCTTTCCCCTCTAACACCAACAAAAGTTGAAAATTCACAAAGGCTTGAACTAACCTTTCAAAACAAGTTCACAGCTCTAGCCGACTATCCTAGGCTACCCTTCCCTTCTCAACAAAAGCTTCCAAAGCTTCATTGTCCACCCCAGCCATAGATGATCAATCTTAGGCCAAAAAGCCCTTTGAACAAGGTACATCTTCCAGCTCCGTTCAGACCAAAGAAAGCTATACCATGAAAACACCTGAGTCTTTTACCCAATCTGTTAACCCTGAGTTAACCAAAACAACCCATTCCAAACCAACTCCAAAAGAAGAATCTTTTGAATTTATTGTTTCACATGTATTGCCTGTTATGGCTCTCAACAAAAAATATGGAAATGTAGATACAGGAGTCCTTATCAGACCTTGTTACACAAATTCCAATTATGTGGATACTGACAATCCACTAAAAACCAGAAGATTTTATGAAGTCATTCTTATAGATACGGATTCAATAGAAATTGAGCATTCTAGAGATGCAAACAATTATATTAATTACTCAAGATTTACTATCAAGAAAATCTTGGATCCATTTGAATGGTTTGCAGACCATTTGCACACCCCCATTGCTTTGACGATGTCTCACAAACCACAGACTTATAATTGGTATGATTATAAGGCAGCATGGATGAATTTCCTTTACTTGAGACCAAGACACACTTGGTTCGTAAAGTATAGTCCAAGTATTATCAAAGCACCCATCCCAGTTAGTTTTATGAATGGTGGAATTTATTCGGAGGAATTGAGAATATCATTCCCCAACCATTTCTCAATAGATTTGAAGATTTCCAAACCAAAGAAGAAATTACTACTTTATCAACGCATATTAAATTATGCAAGTATTATATTCAGAAAAGAATATCTTATATTATTTCTTGGAATTTTTCCAAGAATGATTTTGAATGCATTCAATATTTGTGTAAACAAATTCAAGTTAAATGTTGGATTCCCAAACAACCAGATGCTAAGATCCAAGAGAAGACAAGATCCTCTGCAAAGAATTTATCCAAAGCAGCTCTCAAACAAAAATTGAAAGAAGCATTGGATAACATAGAAAAATATGATGAACACCAGATCATGAAAATGATTGAAGACGTAGCTTCCACAGAAAGCAGCAGTGAAGACAATGGAGACATGTGTGACCTCAAAGGTTTAGCCTTAGCTTACATGGATCCTGATTATGAATAGGAAAAAGACTCTTATGGAAAATAGAGGCAAAGCTGGAATTTTTTTCCATATAATGGCATTTCACTATTCTAAAATAGCATCCGTTGAGAAGCTACAAGACAAAACACTTTTGAGAAATGTTGTTCCATTATATCTCTTAAGTCAAAAGAGATTCCCACTCAAGTCACTTCGTCAAAGAAGAAGACCCCAATATTTTCCACTAAGGAAAAAGACACTCCACTACCTAGACTTTAATAAAATTAATAGTTCCTTCCATTATTGTCGGCAACATCTTAGCCGTCCACTTGTATGCCTAAGATATAAAGGCACCTACTCCCTCTTCTATATAAGAAAACACTCGTTGATCTTTCAAACCAATCAGAAAATATCAGGAACCTTTTGCGTCTCATTCTGAAAGATCTCAGATTGAAAGAGTCGTTCAATTTCCCGATAGGCCTATAGAACTCAAATTCTTAGACAATTTTGTTAGGAGATCTTCCTCTAATCGAAGGTCATCCTGGTCTCCTTCTACTTCTTGTCCATCAAGACCCGTTCCCAGTCCACCTTCTTCTTCAAAAACCCTGGAAGAAGCATATGATGATGAAATTATTTCTGTTGTTGACAACAGTAAAAGCAAAGTCACAAGGGGAGACTTTTCAGGAAACGTCCCCAAAGTGTTCTACCAAGACCTCTCTGGCAGTCCCACTGCAAGTGAAATGGAGCCTCCTAAGGACAATAAACAAGCTTGACTTGGATTGCTTAAGACAAGTAAAACCTTTGAGCCCAATCCAGATATCTTGCATGAACAATGGATTTATCCAGATAATCAGGTAAAGAGAAAATGGTATGTTGCTACCTATACTCTTAAACAAAGAGAATCCTTTAGAGATTTGTGGATGGCTGATATGAGAAGAATCGGTTGTGAAATAGAATTCTTCAAATGGTTTGAAATGACTGGTAGGATTGAAAATTGTGCTGAGTCATTACAAGTTATCATTAACAAATGGTACACTACTTCTAATAAGGTTATTGAATCTATAATGCTCCTCTTGAAGGAATTAACATCCCTATTGCAGGTACAGTGATCAAAGCTTCTCCTTTCAAAGAGAAAACTGATAAGACATGTGGTTTACTCACATCTGCAGATATTGACAGAGTAGTTGAACAAAACAATTACTCCAACCAAATTCTTCATGTCATCTCCAGACAAATAGAAGATACTAAACCTACCATCAGTAGAAGGCCAACTTCGGCTTCTATTTCATTCAGCCATAATATTGAAACCTACCCAGGATTCAAAATCCCTGAATTTTCCAAAGAAAAATTCCCCAAACTTTCTGATACTTTTGAAGTAACAGGAAATATCATTGAGAAAATCAATGCACAACTCAACAACATCGATATCTCCGTAAAAGATGAAAAAACACCAAATAAGGTTTCTACCCTTCAGGAAGAACCTATTTCGCAGGAAAAATCCAATCTCCTTAAAAAATTTGCTAGTAGTCGTTTCCATAATGTAAAGAACTATCATAGCAAACCTTCTTTCCCAGACTTGCAGTATGAGGAAAATGCCTTCTTGTCCACTTCCTCTTATGAAGGAAGAAGCATAACTGAATGGAACATTGATGGCCTAGCTGAGAATCAAGTTTACAATAAACTCCATGAAATGGGTGTTGCCATCACTGCATATAAAATGCGTAGTTCGGCAGACAGAGATTTGCTAATATGGTTGTTGCAGGTTTCACAGGAATGTTGAAACATTGGTGGGATAATTACTGCACTGATGAGATCAAGCAACTCATTATTAAGGCCACTGCAACAGAATCAGTTGTAAAATTGGAAGGAAACACACAATCCACTTCTAAGGTCATAAGGGAAGATGCTTGTACTACTATTCTTTATCTCATTGCAAAACATTTTATTGGTGAACCAAAACTGTTCCAGGATAGGAGTCTTCAAATCCTAAATAACCTAAGTTGTCCAAATTTAGACAACCTAATTCATTACAAATATGCCTTTCTCAGCAAGGTTATGATTCGTCCAAACTGCAATTTGGATTTCTGGAAGGAACGCTTCATTAGTGGTTTACCTCCCCTCTTTGCAGATAAAGGACAAAGATTCAAGATCGCAATAATGGTAATATTCCTTATGGCAAGATTACTTATGGTGATTTGGTAAGCACCATCAATGTTGTAGCACTTGAGCTCTGCACAGATATCAAGCTCAAACATCAGCTCAAGAAAGAGCAATCTTCGTCTAGAAAGGAACTTGGAAGTTTCTGTAGAGATTTTGGTTTTATCACTCCACCTGATAAGATCAAGAAAGATAAAAAGGAAAAATCTCATAGGAAGAAATCTTGAAGAAGAGATGATTCTACCAACCCAAAGAAAAAGAAACATAGGTCCAAGAGACCTAGAGATACCAAGTTGGATGTTTGTTGGACATGTGGAAAGACCGGCCATAAAGCCAGCGAATGCCGATCAGGAGCCAAAAAGAAGAAAATCAATCTTCTTGGTATGGATGAAGAAACCAAAGGTAAGTTGCTTGCCATACTTGATGAACCTTTTTCTGAATCTTCATGTACATCAGTTGAATACAGTGAAGATGAAATCATTGATCTTGATTATGATTCAGACAAAAGCCAATCTGGAAAAAATTGCACTTGCACTGAAGCCTTCTGTACTTATGACACTTCACCACATATCCGAGTACGTTTGACCATTCGAAAGAAGCTCTTTTTGATGTCATTCAACACATTAATGATAATGAGGCTAGGAATCATTTTTTCCTATAACTCAAAAATCTCCTTCTCAATACAGACAAACCCAAACCCCGTCCGATAATTAAACCTTTTAGCATGAAGCAAATCATGAATCGCTCAGATAACCATTCTGAACCATCCATTTCAGATCTTCGCTATGAGGTCTCTAGTCTCAAAGAAGAGATTAGACATATCATATCTCGACTTTGTATCGTTGAGACTGATATCCTCACCAATCAAGTTCCTAAAAGAACTACTCTTCAAGACTTTGAGTCTGATCAAGATTCTTCTCAAGAAAATGATAATATTGATGTTGTTCTTCCCAACATCAATAATGATCATCTAATTGAGCCTTTAGTCACCAATACAAATAATGACACTTCTACTTCTGCAGCACCAGGAGTAACGGTAATCTCTCCAATTTGACCTCAGAGTCATCATATACCTGTAAAAATAGTTGTTAGTAAATATTTTGTTATTAACAAAATTGCTTTGCTTGACAATGGTGCAGATAGGAATTGCATTGTAAAAGGTATTGTTCCGACTAAGTATTTACAAAAAAGTACTTCAAAATTATACTCCGCTACATGAGAACCTTTGAAGATAAATTACAAGCTTTCAAAAGCTCATATTTGCAATAATGGCATTTTTTTAACAAATGATTTTGTTATAACTGAAGATATCAATGGAGATATTATTCTTGGAAAACCTTTTATAACTCAGATAAAACCTTATTTTACAAACCTAGATGGTATTAATACTACTATCCTTGGAAAAGATCTTCATTTTTCTTTTGTCAAAACCCTTTCACAGGATGAAAGTAATTTTGTAAGAGAAAACACTATTTTCCGAATTAACAACTTTTCACAACATATCACCTTTTTAAAGGATGAAATTCGTGTCAAAAAAATCAAATAGTTTTGAAAGACCCCGGAGATAGTTACTAAAATAGCTAATCTTCAGAAAAAGTTCGAAGAAGAAATATGTTTTGATTTTCCCAATGCTTTTTGGGAACGCAAAAAACATATAGTTGATTTACCATACATTGATGGATTCAATGAACATGCTATTACCACCAAGGCAAGGCCCATTCAGATGAATCATGAAATGATGGAATTTTAGAAGAAAGAGATTGACACTCTTTTAAAAAATAAGATTATCAGGATTTCTAAATCCCCTTGGAGTTGTTCTACTTTCTACGTTAATAAAAAGGCGGAGAAAGAAAGAGGAGCACCAAGACTGGTGATCAATTACAAACCTTTAAACTCTGTTTTAAAATGGATCAGGTACCCCATACCTAACAAACGAGACCTTTTAAAAAGGACTTTTAAAGTCAATGTTTACAGCAAGTTTGATATGAAATTGGGATTTTGGTAAATTCAATTTCGAAAAAAGATAAATATAAAACTGCTTTCGACGTTCCATTTGGGCAATATGAATAGAATTTAATGCCTTTTGGGCTGAAGAATTTCCATTTTGAATTTCAAAATATCATGAATTTCATATTCAATGATTACTCTTATATGTCAATTGTTTATATTGATGATATGCTTACCTTTTCAGAGAACATTGATTCTCATTTTAAACATCTCAACACCTTCTTCAAGATTGTAAAGAATAATGGGTTAGTTGTTAGTGCCAAGAAAATGGTACACTTTCAAACCACCATCAGGTTTTTAGGTCATGACCTTTATCAAGGTACTTATAAACCTATTTGCAGAGCCATAGAGTTTTCTTCTAAGTTTCCTAATGAAATTCCTGATAAAACCCAACTTCAGAGGTTTTTAGAAAGTTTAAATAACGTAGCTGATTTCATTCCAAAAGTCAGACAAGTTTGTGAACTTTTATATAAAACACGTAGGAAAAATCCAGTTCCTTGAAGTACTGAACAAACTCAAGTTGTCATCTTTGTCAAGACTCTAGTCCAAACTATTCTGTATCTAGGAATCCCAAACCCAGATGCTTTTATGATTGTTGAGACTGACATATCTGATGTAGGTTATAGAGGGATCCTCAAACAAAAAGTAGATCTTGAATCTACAAAGCAACTAGTTCGTTTTACATCCGAAATCTGGAATTCCGCCCAAAAAAACTATTCAACTGTTAAAAAGGAAGTTTTGTCTATAGTGCTATGTATCACTAATTTTCAAGATGACCTTATCAATAAAGAATTTTTATTAAGAGTAGATTGTAAATCTGCTAAAGAGATCTTGCAAAAAGATGTTAAAAACCTTGTTTCAAAATAAATATTTCCTAGATGGCAAGCTCTACTATCTAGCTTTGATTTCAAAATCGATTTTATCAAAGGAGAAGATAACTTCCTACAGGATTTTCTAACTCGTGAATTATTGCAGGGAAAGCATGAGGCTGTTTAAACCAAACACTCCTTCCAAAGGAGACAACCTCCCAAAAGCAAAAATGGCTAGACCATTTATCCTTTCCCTTTTAACACCAACAAAAGTTGAAACTTCACAAAGGCCTGAACTAACCTTTCAAAACAAGTTCACAGCTCTAGCCGACTATCCTAGGCTACCCTTCCCTTCTCAACAAAAGCTTCCAAAGCTTCCTTGTCCACCCCAGCCAAAGATGATCAATCATATGCCAATAAAGCCCTTTGAAAAAGGTACATCTTCCAGCTCCGTTCAGACCAAAGAAAGCTATACCATGAAAACACCTGAGTCTTTTGCCCAAGCCGTTAACCCTGAGTTAACCAAAACAACCCATTCCTAACCAACTCCAAAAGAAGAATCTTTTGAATTTATTGTTTCACAGGTATTGCCTATTATGGCTCTCAACAAAGAATATGGAAATGTAGATACAAGAGTCCTTATCAGACCTTGTTACACAGATTCCAATTATGTGGATACTAACAATCCACTAAAAACCAGAAGATTCTATGAAGCCATTCTTACAGATACGGATTCAATAGAAATTGAGCATTCTAGAGATGCAAACAATTATATTAATTACTCAAGATTTACTATCAAGAATATCTTGGATCCATTTGAATGGTTTGCAGACCATTTGCACACCCCCGTTGCTTTGACAATGACTCACAAACCACAGACTTATAATTGGTATGATTATAAGGCAGCATGGATGAATTTCCTTTACTTGAGACCAAGACACACTTGGTTCGTAAAGTATAGTCCAAGTATTATTAAAGCACCCATCCCCAGATGGTTCTACGAATAGTGGAAATTATTCGATGGAATTGAGAAAATCCTTCCCCAACAATTTCTCAATAGGTTTGAAGATTTCCAAACCAAAGAAGAAATTACTACTTTACCAACACATATTAAATTATGCAAGTATTATATTCAGAAAAGAATATCTTATATTATATCTTGGAATTTCTCCAAGAATGATTTTGAACGCATTCAATATTTGTGTAAACAAATTCAAGTTAAAGGTTGGATTCCCAAACAACCAGATGTTAAGGTCCAAGAGAAGACAAGATACTCTGCAAAGAATTTATCCAAAGCAGCTCTCAAACAAAGATTGAAAGAAGCATTGGATAACATGGAAAAATATGATGAACACCAGATCATGAAAATGATTGAAGACACAGCTTCCACAGAAAGCAGCAGTGAAGACAATGAAGACATGTGTGACCTCAAAGGTTTAGCCTTGGCTTGCATGGATCCTGATTATGAATAGGAAAAATACTCTTATGGAAAAATTGAGGCAAAGCCGGAATTATTTTTCCATATAGTGGCATTTCACTATTCTAAAATAGCATCCATTAAGAAGCTACAAGACAAAACACTTTTGAGAAAACTTGTTCCATTATATCTCTTGAGTCAAAAGAGATTCCCACTCAAGTCACTTCGTCAAAGAAGCAGACCTCAATGTTTTCCACTAAGGAAAAAGACACTCCACTACCTAGACTTTAATAAAAGTAATAGGTCCCTCCATTATTGTCGGCAACTTCTTAGCCGTCCACTTGTATGCCTAAGATATAAAGGCACCTACTCCCTCTTCTATATAAGAAGACACTCTTTGATCTTTCAAAGGCATCAGAAAATATCAGGACTTACTCCTATATTCTCAAAGCCTTCTTGTAATCTATATTTTATTTCCTTTGCTTGAAGCTATGCAATAATCGTCGGTTTCTTGAGTAATTAATATAATTGTTTGCATCTCTAGAATGCTCAATTTCTATTGAATCTGTATCTGTAAGAATGGCTTCATAGAATCTTCTGGTTTTTAATGGATTGTCAGTATCCACATAATTGGAATTTGTGTAACAAGGTCTGATAAGGACTCATGTATCTACATTTCCATATTCTTTGTTGAGAGCCATAATAGGCAATACCTGTGAAACAATAAATTCAAAAGATTATTCTTTTGGAGTTGGTTTGGAATGGGTTGTTTTGGTTAACTCAGGGTTAACAGATTGGGCAAAAGACTCAGGTGGCTTCATGGTATAGCTTTCTTTTGTCTGAATGGAGCTGGAAGATGTACCTTGTTCAAAGGGTTTTATTGGCCTAAGATTGATTATCTTTGGCTGGGGTGGACAAGGAAGCTTTGGAAGCTTTTGATGAGAAGGGCAGGGTAGCCTAGGATAGTCGGCTAGAGCTGTGAACTTGTTTTGAAAGGTTAGTTCAGGCCTTTGTGAAGTTTCGACTTTTGTTGGTGTTAAAGGGGAAAGGATAAATGGTCTAGCCATTTTTGCTTTTGGGAGGTTGTCTCCTTTGGAAGGAGTGTTTGGTTTAAACGGCTCATGTTTTCCCTGCAAGAATTCACGAGTTAGAAAATCTGGTAGGGAGTTATCTTTTCCTTTGATAAAATCGATTTTGAAATCAAAGCTAGATAGTAGAGCTTGCCATCAAGATCAATGTCTTCGTCATTAGATGTACCTGAATATTCAGAAAAGGGTTCGTCAAGAATAGCAAGAAGCTTACCTTAGGTTTCTTCATCGATATTAAGAAGATTAATTTTCTTCTTCTTGGTTTTGGAACGACATTCATTGGCTTTATGACCAGTCTTGCCACAAGTCCAACATACATCTACTTTAGCATCATTAGGTTTTTTGGACCTAGACTTCTTTTTCTTAGGCCTGGTAGAATCATCTCTTCTTCGAGATTTCTTTCTATGGGATTTTTCCTTTTTGTCTTTCTTGATTTTATCTGGTGGAGTGATAAAACCAAAATCCCTGCAGAAACTTCCAAGTTCCTTTTTAGAAGAAGATTGCTCTTTCTTGAGCTGATGTTTGAGCTTATTATCTGTGCAAAGCTCGAGGGCTACAACATTAATTATGCTTACCAAATCACCATAAGTAAGATTACTATAAAGAATATTACCGTTATTTCGGTCTTGAATTTTTGTCTTTACTTTATCAGCAAAGAGAGGAGGTAAACTGCTAATAAAGCGTTCTTTCCAGAAATCCAAATTGCAATCTGGACGAATCATAACTTTACTGAGAAAGGCATGTTTGTAATGGATAAAGTTATCTAGATTTGGACAACTTAAATTACTTAGAATTTGGAGACTCCTATCTTGAAATAGCTAATCTTCAGAAAAAGTTTGAAGAAGAAATATGTTCTGATTTTCCTAATGATGCTAAAGTAGATGTATGTTGGACTTGTGGCAAGACTGGTCATAAAGCCAATGAATGTCGTTCCAAAACCAAGAAGAAGAAAATTAATCCTCTTAATATCGATGAAGAAACCAAAGGTAAGCTTCTTGCTATTCTTGACGAACCCTTTTCTGAATCTTCAGGTACATCTGATGAATACAGTGATGACGAAGACATTGATCTTGATTATGATTCAGATGTAAGCCAATCAGGAAAAGATTGCGCGTCGCGGACTTGCTCCCCCAGTGAGCAAAAAGTTGCTCCGCGTCGCGGTTAGGACGCGGACTCCTCTGTCTCAAAGTTTAATTTCGCGAGTATTATTTTAAACCATCTTCGCGTCACGGACTTGTTCCAAGATGGTGATTTCGTGACTTTTCTCATGTTAAGCTATCAACAATCATTGCTAAACATCACGAGACCTTTCCTAGCACAAATCACAACCTTGAATTCATAAATCACATTCAAGGTAGAGTTGAGAGTCAAAGTCTTGAGAGTTCTTTTGAACATTTTTCCAGAAAATCCTTTTTTGTCTTTTTGAGGAGTCTTCTACAAATTCTAATAACTTGTTTCAAGACTCGAGCAAATGAGTATGAGAGTGAGAATAATGTATTCATGAGTCTACCTTGTCATCATGAGATTTTTCTTATCATGAACCATAACTCTTGAATTCAAAATTCACATTCAAGAGAGAGTTAAGAGTAGAGTTCAAGAAAGTCTTTGAGTTCAATTGTGAATTCTTTGAGATCCACCATCGATTTGAGTTAAGTTTTGAGGAAGTAAGAGAATGAGAAGAGTTGTATACGCAAGTTCCATATTGATATTTTGACCCTTGAGTCGAGTCGTTCATGCCCATAACTTCCGCATGAACTCCCTCAGTTTAGTATTTTTGAAAGGAGTAGTATCTTCAAGTCCTAAGTCTTGAGTATCGAGTTCCTAACCCTTCTGAGATTATAATCCTAATCATGGGACTATTACCTATTACCCATGAAGTCCATGAGTTGAGTTGTTCATGGCCATAATTCCGCATGAACATTATAAGTCGAACAGTCTTGAAACGAGAAGTATCTTTGAGTCCTTGAGTTGAGTAGTTCATGCTCATAAATTCCGCATGAACCCTCTGAGTTGAGTATTCTTGAAGTGAGTAGTACCATTGAAGTTCTTGAGTTTCAAGTATTGAGTTCAATCTATGGTTATTGAAAACCTTGCATTGAGTCGTTCATGTCCATAATTCGGCATGAACCATATTTTAAGAAGTCTTTTACAAATGTTTAAACTTTGTTTTAAGACTTAAGTTTTGAAGTTGAGTAAAGAGTAAAGAGTAAAATTTGAAGTTCATTTCTTCAAAAGTACATGGGAACTAAGTATTCCCAAAGAGTTTATAAATGTTTTCACATTTGAGCAAGAAAAGGGAATATAGATTTCAAGAGAGCTTTTAAGCTAAGTTTTGAATAATTATGTCAAATCAAAGAAAGAAGTTGTTTTAAAACATATGAGCTAAGTATATTTTTTGGAGTAGTATTGAGCACCGATATAGGGATGCGAGGTCATATTAACTCAAGTTTCCATAAACCATGTAGCCATCATGGGTATTAATAGGTCATACTTTTTAGATGATCACATAAGTTAAGCTAGTGGATCCACTAAGTTAAACGTTCTATATGATGGCAAAGTATAAGACAGTTCTGGCAGCGTGGGCAAGATGTTGTATCACCACTTAGGCTCATAGAGCTGGTTGTCGATTAGAGAAATTTCCATAGAAACTATATTACTTTATTATATAAGTAAAGTTGAGTTTGTTATTGCATTTTCTTTAACGAACTAATTTGTTTTTACTATTTTATAAAGCTTTCCATATATTGCATGTGTATTGTTGCTTTATATTGAGTTGAGTACCCAGAGTCGAATATCATATCTTTGAGTTGAGTATCTAATCTCTGAGTTGAGTATCTTATCCTTGAGTACTTCTGAGTTGAGTAAGTTTGAGTGGTTTTGAATATCCTTGAGTATTCCTTGAGTTGAGTAAGTTTGAGAACAGGTAAGTATGTTTCCTTTTTTATCAAGTTTCAAGCTTATATATATGCTTTAGAATTCCTCTTACATGCTCGTACATTCCACATACTGAGCCATTTAGCATGCATCTTCTCATGATGAAGACATAGGTATTCAGGATCATCAACAGGAGCTTCGTTGATACATCCGGAAGTTCAAGTTAGCTATGGTGAGCCTCCTTATTTTCGGAGGATTTCATTTACTTTTCAGTTTAGTCAGGATGTCGTGGGTCTTGTCCCGACTTCCATCTTTATCAGTTAGAGGCTTCTTAGATAGTTAGTATAGTTGAGAAGTCTGTATTATCCATTTATTTTATTAAATGTTTTAAAGACTTAAGTTGCCTATTTTATGGCAAGTTGAATATATTATTTTTATTCTAAGTTGTTCATTTGAGTTAAAGTTTCGAAAAGTTGAGTTTATTGAATTTTATTCAATTTTAAGCTTTTGTATGCTTACGTTAGTCTTCCGCTTGTAGTCAGCCAAGGTGAGGGTTCGCTTGAGGACCAGCAATGGTTCTTGAGTGCCGGCCAAGTCCAGGGTGTACACTTGGGTCGTGACAAAAAAGAAAATAAAAAATTATAATTTATAATGTGGAGCCGACGTGGCGCTGACGTAGTGCTGATACGGCAGCGAGTGTAATACACCACATACTGTAAGAGTGGTGTTATTCGTCTCAAGGTGGTATCAAATTCACTTTTAAATAGCAAGGGTGTGTAATAGGTCGCATAATAGTTGAAATGTGAAACTGGCTTTTCGGTACAAGTTTGAGGAGGAATTTATGTCTTTTCCCTTCAATATATAATATCACTTTAGAACATATAAAAGGGAAAGATAATTCTTTAGCAGATCAACTTAGCAGGCTTATAAAAACTAACTATTTTGTTTCAGCATGAGTATAGGAAAAGACAAAGCAAGAGCTTCCAGCTCAAGCAGTGCTACAACACAAAAAGACAAAGACTTATATCTACAGACTCTGCTAAGAAACACTTTGTTCCAGCCTCATACAAAATTGGAAGAAGCCAGACTAAACACCCCAAGCATGGAAAGACTCTATTTTGGAAAACAAAATCTAATATTCTACCCTCCATCTAATTTAACTTTTCAAGTAAAATCAGAGACAAAGATAGATAGACCTCAACGATGTTTAATAGACAACCTATGGATAGCTTCCAATAAGATATCACAAGATAATAGCTATTTCATTTCCGTACTGAATTCACTAAGCCATTATTTTACTAAGAAAAATGAAAGTAAAAAGTTCTAATTTTATGTGGTGGTTCAAGGGAGACTATCAGGTATTTTTCAGACATGGACTGAGGTAATAGACTCGATAAAAGACTTCCCCACTCCTCTCTGCAAAGGATTCGATTATTTGAACGAAGCCTTAGACTATGCCAGCGGAACTTTGGGACCAAATTATTTCATAAGCCCTGCCTTACGAAAAACCACAAGCCCGTTTATACAATACAACATTAAGAAAGACACAGACAAAATAATATTCTGTGATCATTGTTCTTCGATGACAGAAGGCTTTAGAAGACAAAATCAAAATATTAGCAGACTTGAAAAAGAAAAAAAACTGACCCTACATGTTCATTCCCTAGAAGAAAGAATAAAGATCTTACAGTTCAATATCAACCAGACACTACCATTACAAAAAACAGACAATCAAAAGAGTTCTCTATCTCATTCTAAAATGGATAAGACGGGTGTACATTCCCTAAAGAATGTAGAAAGAGCTACTGTATCGGCTAAGGGTACAGCTAGTCCCGTTCAAACGGTAACGGGTAAAGACTTATCAAATCCGTTAATGCCTGACACTTTGCCAAAAAGTGTGAGAATTTTACCAACAAGTTTCAATAATATAGCCACTACAGGAACAGAGACAAGCAAGAAGACTAAAGGTTTCCTTTTAAAAAGAAAAAAAGATATTAAAAAATTGAACGATTAATACAAAGTTCTCTTTACAAGTTACTCAGCAACAAGACTAAAGAAGTTATAGAAGAATA
The DNA here is from genome assembly GCA_036250505.1 of Solanum acaule. Lineage (NCBI taxonomy): Eukaryota > Viridiplantae > Streptophyta > Magnoliopsida > Solanales > Solanaceae > Solanum > Solanum acaule. Next base: position 28,105 of record JAJOOR010003583.1, read on the forward strand.
CCCAAACCCAGAACTAGAACTGGTAAATTCTGATCCTGGAGATCCAGGAAGTAGAAGTGACAAATACAATCCATCAATGGACCAATTTGCTCAAGACCCAAACGAAGACAATGACTCAGGAATGAGTTTCGACTATATAGCACTACACAATCTAGACACGTAGACCATACGCAAACAATGGCAATCACGAGGGAAAGACAAAAAAAGGATACGTATGCAATGATATCACAAGCCATTACTCTAAAAAGCAGACAATGAAGAAGATTCCACTAAGGTAAAAGCAGACAAGAAAAATGACAATTATGTTGAAAAGTCTTTCAAAGGCCATGTGACCATGGGGACCCAAGAGCACCCGATAGGTAAAGGAATATATTTCAATATTTAAAATCCTCATTTCAAATCCAGAGGAGGCCCTCTACTCCTATAAATACCATACCATTTACAAGCAGAACGACAGAGAGAAGAAAAGAACAAGTAGAATCATAATAGTTTTTAAGAGTTTTTAAGAGTTTTAGACTAGCATATTTCCCTTCCCAAAAAAAAAAAGAGTGAAATATGTGTTTGTGTACAAAGAGTGTGAGTATTTACTTTCCTAAGTAGCTACAAGGTCACCCGGGGACTCCCGAAAGGGAAACATCTTTCCGACCATTATCATTTAAGTAGTTATCCGCTTCCTAGATCTTAGTAGTTTTCTCCCTATATTATGTATTGTTATTATGATTGTATAATATGATGTTTATATTTATTATTATGATGTTCATATACAGTTTAAATTATTCTTAGTAAATGGTTAGTTCCTTACCTTCTTAGTACCCCCGATGGATTAACCTGTAAATACCTAGGAAAGTTGGAAGTCCGCCATGGTCAGGGAACCGAAGGACTATGTATCCCGGGGTGTGGTTAAAGAAGCAGGTGCTAAGAACATGGGCTAAGGAAAAGAGAAGAACAAAGTAAAATAAAGAGAGATGAACAACATAAGATGAAAAAAAAAAGTAATTTTGGGAGAAATTACGTAGATCAAGTAACAAAAAGCTACTAAACTAGGTAAAGGAATCGGAAGAGGGAGTACTGAGTAGGATTTTACAACCTAAATTTAAACCACTTTTATTTTTAAAACAAACTTTATCTATTTAAACGACCTTTATATATATAGAAAGAAAAATAACATTAAAGAAACAAAGCCTGCAGAAAAATGCAAATGCTATAACTGTGGAGAAGAAGGTCATAAAAGTTACGAATGTAACAAGAAAAGAGTAAGAATATCAAAACTTGATAGAATAGAAATTGAGTCTGATTTAGAATCAGTAAAATCAATAAGAAGTGACGAATACTATGAAGAATTATATGAGGAATATTCAACCAGCTAAGAAGAATCTGAATAAATGAATAAGGAAATACAAAAAGAAGAAGGCGATTCAATTCAAATCGTAGAAGCTGAAGAAGATCAAAGGGGTTACGCCCTAAAGGCAACTTTCGATGGAGAGTTATTAAAGAAAATCCAAGGATTACAATTAAATCTCAAAACTGGAGATAACATATTTAACAAAATGCAAAGAATGCTTGCAAGAAACAAAATTTCATACCACGAATACCAGGAAGTAGAAAAGGTAATAGAAATTATCCAAACTACAGGAAGACATCAATTAAATCTTTTGACAAAATTAATGATTGAACAAATCCTTAGGAAGATTCCTGAAAAGAAAAGAAGGAAAATGAATTATGTCCATTTGGGAGGTATTCAAATCCTAGTCAAATCAACTTTTAAAAAAGGCATAAATTGTCCTATTGTCATCAATCTTTCAGATGAAAGATTTATCAATGCCAGAGAAAGAAATCTTGGTATAGTTGAAGGTAACTTGGCTTATACCAAACTACTACTTGCATACTATTCAAAATATTGTATTTCACTTAAGGATGCAGATTTTGATTAAGCTTGCATTTTCAGGTCAAATGAAAAGACCTATTTAAACCAGGTAATCATATTATGAGCATCTATTACCATGCTCTATATACGGTTACAAATTCCAACTATGGGAGTACATACAAACATAAAGAAATGATTGAAATCGATCAAGAATGTGCCGAAATAGCAAGAATTGTTGAAGCAGAAATTCAACAAGCACAGATTCCAGAAGAATATGAAATTCATTTTGGAAAAACCCAAGAAATAGGAAGCTCCAGTAGCAATCCAAAACTTTCATTGGAATATGGAAGAAATTCTATAAAGAAAAGTATATCCAATAGATATTCTAAAAGAATTCTTGAAATCTCTAACATGCTAGCATTGCAGGGAGAATCTGTAATAGAACTGAAAGGAAAAAACAAGAAATCTTGTTACAAACAGGCACAATAGCGAATCATATCAAAGGTATTTTATTAGATGGATTACCAATATATGAAGGTACCCCATATACATACAAAACTTTTGAAGGTAATAACTATAGCTGTCAAAAAATGGTAGATGTACCAATAAAATAAGAATAATAGTTCCCTGTTATATTACAAATCACGAAACTGATCATAATTTAATCTTAGGAAATTTGTTCCTCAATAGTCTAGGAGACTATAATATAGGAAAAGATGGAATAGAAATAAGTTACAAAAATGAAACTTGTTTCATACCAAAAAATGCCTAAAAAACATCTTTTAAGAATCAGTTTTCATAGAAATTACCTTCTATGAAACTAAACTAACAACCTATTGTCAAATTCACAATGGATCTGAAGCTAGAAAAACTAATATATTGATGATCGGTATTACAGGCAACAAAAAAATACTTTCACAGTCAAAGGAAAAAGTAGAAATAATTTTAGGATCAAAAATTGTTTCTATAAATAAAATATTCGCCTATGATAAATTGAAAACAGATTTATTATTGGGTAATGATTTTCTCCAACAATTTCAGGATTATCATCAGACATTATATATGATAAGCCTTAAAACCCCTTGCGGACATTTCATCAAAGTCCCAAGAAAACAAACTATATATAGTCTTGAAAAAGATAATGAAATTATAAGAGAAAGTACTTAGAAAATCTAAGAAAAATATCTTGTAAATGTCTTAATCTAGAGCAGATTAAAGAAAATCTACAAAAATCCTATGGTGAAAATCCATTAGAAAAATGGGAAAACAATCAGGAAAGGGAAACCTTAATACTTAAAGACCCCAGCATCATCATTTGAGTAAAACTTATGCTCTATAACGAAGATGATAAAAATGAGTTTAAAAAACAACTCAAAGAATTAATCAACCTAAAATTGATTAGGATGAGTAAAAGTCCTCATAGTAGTCCAGCATTTATGGTAAGAAACCATGTTGAGATAAAAAGAGGAAAAGCTCGAATGGTTATCAACTACAAAGAGCTAAATAAAAATTACTTATTTGATGGATATTTTATCTCAAATAAAAATAATCTCATAAACCTTGCAAAAGGTAAAACATATTTTTCAAAATTCGACTGTAAAAGTGGATTTTGGCAAACAAAATTGGCAGAAGAATCCATTCCGTTAATATCATTTAGCACGCCTAACGGACACTATGAATGGATAGTAATGCCTTCCAGGTTAAAAAAGGCCCAACAAATCTTTCAAAGAAAAATGGATAAGATATTTTCCGAAAAGGAATTTTTAATAGTCTATATAGACTACATACAAATATGTTCTAAGACATATCATAAACATCTAACACATCTGAAAGAATTTTCAGAAATATGTTTAAAAAATGAAATTATTCTAAGCCAAAAAAAGGCAGAAATAAATAAAAATAAAATAGAATTCTTTATTTCAAAAATTGGAATTGAACACCAAACCCACATCTTGAAAAAAAATCATAGAATTTCCTGATAAATTAACAACTAAACAGGAAATACAGTGATTTCTAAGATGTCTTAATTATGCAGGAGAGTTTATTCCCGACTTAGCAAAGAAAAGGAATATACTGCAAAAATTGATAAGAAAATATAATCGACAAGGATGGATTGAGGAACACACTCAATGTGTTAGAGAATTAAAAGAAGAATGCGCAAAATTACCAAAACTTAGATTACCGGATGAAAAGGATAATCTAATCCTACAAACAGATGCCTCCGATTATCATTGGGGAGCCTTATTACAAGCGGACTTAAACGAAATTTGTAGGTATACCAGCGGAACATTTAATGAAGCAGAAGTCAGGTATTCGACTAATGAAAAAGAATTATTAGCTATTGTTAGGGGAATAAGAAAATTTTCTACTTTTCTATTACCTAAACAATTCTTCATCAGAACTGACAACAATCAGGTGTTAGGATTAATATTTAACAAACTTCCTTCTGAGCCTCAGTATAGAAGATTACATCGATGGCAGGTTTTGGTGTCATTTAATTCATTTAAAGTTGAATATATTAAAGGAGTTGACGATTCTCTTGCAGATTTCTTGTCAAGAAACGTCCAATATGGACAATCAGACACAAATCATTATTAACAGGATTTATGAAAAAATGCAACATGTGAAACAGTCCATAGATGACAAAAGCCACAAGTTATTCAAAATTCGCGATGAATTAGCAAGCTTGTCAAAACAAGCAAGAATGATGCAGTACGAGATTAACCAAATCAGTACTGAACAAGCAGAAAATATGAGTGAATTTTTACTCTTATGTGAACATTTGGATACTTGTCCAAAAAGAAATTCAAATCCAAAAGGGAATATCACTCCCAACAAAGTGGCAAGAGATGTCCCACTAGCACCTAGTGCCAAAAACTTCTCGACGGTAAGCACAGATATGCTGAATCATAAGTCTAAGAACGACGAAAAAAGTCGAGCAAATGAAGAATCAAAAGATGCTACTTCTTCGAAAGAAGGACAAAGCACATCCTTAGCAAAGGCTGAAAGACTTATCTCTGGGAAACCAGAAAGAAGCACTAACAGAGTTCCTTTGGGAACAAAAGTTTTTTCGTCTTTTCAGGTTGGAAAGCAGCATCCAAAAAAAGAAGAATATCTTGCATTTACAAGATATATCTATAATCTCCTAGAAAAAAAATGGAGAAATATATGGAGTTCTAGGAACAACCAGTTTGTTTCCACGAATCTCTATATACCCAAACGGGTCACCGAGCTTTACAACTCAATTATTCAAATTTGGTTACCTTGATCGGGTTTATGCTAAGCCAAATTTACAGGAACTGTCCAAATTACCACTACATCTGATAAGTTCAGTAAAAATTATGCACAAGGAGATGGTGTTTATTGCCGATTCTTTAGCATTTCAATGGAAAGCAAGGATTTGCAAGTATATTTCCCAACAATCAACTACATAATGGTGGAAAAATTAAAAGAATTTAATGTCAAAGCCACTGGAGTTGATAAAAAACTTCCACATTTAAACAAAAGTGGATACAAACTAGAAGAGCGTTAGGAATTAAGGCATTATATTTTATTCTTAAACGTTTTTATAATGAAGATTTCAAAGTCTTAGACCATGATCACGATTAGGTTTTGATGACAAAGGGAAAATCCAAATCCAAAACACTAAAGGAAAAAATCTTTGACATTGAGCTTCACATAATGGAAGCCTCCGAAGAAACATGGAAACTTGCCTGCAAGTTTCTTGATCATAAACATTCAATAAATGAAGACGAAGCTGAATAAAAATCTCATAATAAGAATCTCAGCATCAGCGGAAAAGCACATGTAGACAGTCAGGAGAAGACAAAGCAAGCAACGTAAGCACTTACGTCATAAAGAAAGCGACAGAACGAGAATCTTATCTCGTAAAAAGAAGACAAGGACAGGCGTACATGGACAACTCATCTTATCTCAAGAAAGAAGAAAAGGACAAGGCACATGGCACCTTTCAAAAGGAATCTTATCTTGTCGGCCATTTTAAAAGACCGTCAAAGAAGGACTAGAGAACAAATTATGTATTAACTTAGGAAAGTCCCTACAAAAACAAAATTTGTAATTAGTCCCTCATTCGATCTATAAAAGGAAAGGAAAGACACACTAAAAGGCATATTACATCTTCTTTGAAATACCCATTAGAGAGAATGTTAGGTACCTCGAAGTGTGAGTAGAAACTTCTCCCGCCAGGGAAAAGTATTTCTTAGTATGTTCTAGATATATGTACAATATGTATGATTTGTATGTGAGAATAAAATTATGAAATAACAGTTTAATTTATATACCTCTCTTCTCTGAATTTTAAGAATAGGTCGAAAGGAAGGTTGCGATCTTCAGCCCTAAGGAGGAACAATTAGAAAGAAGCCGTGAAACTATGGTCGTAGAGGTGAAAGAACTGTTCATAGCCTGAAGGAGAACTGTTGCGGTGGTGATAAGGACAGTTCACAAAATAAAAAGGAGAAAGGTATACACGCAAAACTCAATATTTCATAATCATTATTCTCAAAAACAAATTATATTAATATTTTATAATATATTCAGACAAAGGAAGAATACCTAGTACCTATAGGGAAATCAAATATATTGATTAAATCTAAACAGGGACATGTTTAAACAGTATTGTCTACTATACATGCTTGCTTATAGCATATAAAAATGTTGAAAGATATTCAATATCATTTGCATCTTGTAAGAAGAAGAGCGTGGAAACATCGCATAGCATTACATCATTTTGATAAAGCAATTCCATAAATGGAATAAGCATATTTGTATTCTAGCTTAAAATCTACCTAGCTCATAGTAGTTATACATGAAATGAAAATGCTTAGAATTCAAGAATATTTTAAATATATAAGTGCTAAATTAATTTTAGACAAAAATATGTTATACACTGCATAAAGTAACAAAGAAATTCCAGACACCCTGTCTATGATAGTATGACAACCCAGACCAAATGGTATCAGAGCCTGTAAGAACAAATTACAAAATGATAAAACATTTATGGTATTTCGATGAAAAAACCTTAGTAACCATACTAAAGGTAATCAAACTAAATAAAGATCTAAAAAAAATCATAGAACTCATCATTCATGATATGTATGAAGATGAATTTCCAATTAAATTTATAATATTTGGTTATGAAGAAATAATAGGAAATTACATTGATACCTCTGATTATTACCTATTAGAATAAAAAACAGATCAAGAAATTAAATCAAAATGAGCTTAAAGGAAGCTATAGACTTATTAAATGACTTAATAGAAAGTCATAAGCAAATATCCCTAAGACTAAAATTAATAGAAATAGAAATTATAACTCTTAAAAAAATATTCCAGGAAGGATTACAAACTTAATTGAGAAAATAGAAAAATTTGACAAAAGGGTAAGTTAAAAATATATAAATAAACTATTAGCAGAGAAATTTGCGAACAAAAGTTCATATAAAAAAAGAAAGTCTTGATGAGAAACTCATTCATGACTTTTTGAAAAAATAAAGAATAGAACAGTCTAAAAAGAGATTTTAGAAACAAAAACAGAAAAAGAAGCTATTGAAATAGCAGAAAACCCTGAAAATGAATGAACTAGATTAACTAGTTTATGTGTTAAAAGACCTTGATCTTTCAGATGATCAAACACTAAAAGTTCTAATGAACAAAATAGATATAGGAGGACCCCAATGAAAATTCGAAATAGGAGAAGGATCAAACTCCATAAAATCAGAAATCTTGCAACAAGCAACAATAGAAAGAAATTTTGCACCCAAGACAAAAAAAAAAGACTTAATGAGCCAATATCATAATAGTAATAAATCCAAATACATGTCTAACAGACTCCCAACAGGAGATGTAGGAACAACTCAATTTTTGGATCTAAATTGTAAAAGAGAACCAGAAATAGATCTAGATATATGGTCTCAGAATATATTTCTTTTCTTCTTACTACGAAAGGAAGTAAATTATACAGATGAAAAAAAAAATATCATTATGATAAACACTTTCACAGAAAAATAAGCAACTGTTACACAGGACTGTCCGATGACGCAAAGAGAATCATCAAAAATAATACTCTTGAAGGATTTAAACAATCCTTTCAACAAGAAATAAAAAATCTAGTACAATTCATAGCAAATGAATTTTTAGGAGGCGAAGGGAGTACTTCTCAAAATAGAGAGAAAGTAAGGACATTGGCAAAAGAGCAACTAGAAAAATTGCAAATTTGCAAAATGAGTATATATATTCAAGAATACACTTGTAAATTCGAAGAATATTACTATAAAATATTTTATAGTAGCAAAGAAATGCAATCATATCTTGAAAAATACTATAAAAAATTACCAGGCTTTTGGGCTAAATATTTTCGAGAAGAATATGCAAAAGAAAACATTGAAAGAGATACTCTTGGACAAAGAATATATTTTCTAAATAACAGGTTTGGATAACTTTGTATGGCACATAACATACAAAGAAACACCAAAAGAATCAACATCCAAATCTATTGTTTGGATACGAATGCAACAACCCAATGGGGATGCAATGACAAATCATATAAAAAGAGAAAGAAACTCAAGAAAAGCTTAATCAAACAAAAAAATATATCAATATATATTATCATGGTCCAAAACTTTGTAATCCTCACTGTAAAAACGTTTAAGAATAAAATATAGTGCTTTAATTCCCAAAGCTCTTTTAGTTTGTATCCATTTTTTATTTAGATGCGGGAGTTTTTTATCAACTCATGTTGCTTTGATATTAGTACGCCTAATGGACACTATCAGCTCTAATAACAAATTGTTTAACTCTCTTGCAAATTTTCTCTCAAGAAATGTCCTAGATACAAACGCAGCAACCCAATGGAGATGCAATGATAGGTCCCATAAAAAACAGCACAAGAAAGGCTTAATCAAAAGAAAAAATATTTCAAGAAAAAACTATGTACCTAAAAAATGGTATTATAAAAAAAAAACTAAATGCTACAACTGTGCCGAATAAGGCCACACAAAAGTTACGAATGTAACAAAAAAAAAGTAAAAATATCAAAAATTGATACACTAGAAATTGATTCAAATCTGAAATCTGTAACATCAATAAAAAGTAATGACTTCTATTAAGAATTATATGAAAAATATACAACCAGCTCAGAAGAATCTGATTAAATGAATCAAGAAATACAAAAAAGAAACAGACGATTCAATACATATTCTAGAAACTGAAGAGGATCAAAGGGGATATGCCCTAAAAGCAACCTTCGATGGAGAATTATTAAAGAAAATCCAAGGATTACAACTTAATCTCAAAACTGAAGATAATATATTCAGTAGAATGCAAAGAATGTTTGCAAGAAAAAAAATTTCTATCACGAATACCAAGAGGTAGAAAAGGTAATAGAAATTACCCAAACTATCGAAAGGCATAAGTTAAATCTTTTAACTAAACCAATGATCAAACAGATCCTCAGAAAAATTCCTGAAAGGAAAAGGAAGAAAATGAATTATGTCCATTTAGGAGGAATTCAAATTTTAGTTAAATTAATTCTTAAAGAAGGGATCAATTTCCTTATTGTCATCAACCTTTCAGATGAAAGATTCATTAACGCCAGAGAAAGAAATCTTGATATAGTTGAAGGTAACCTAGCTTATACCAAACTTCTATTTACATATTATCCCAAGTATTATATTTCACTTAAGGATGCAGACTTTAAAGATGCTTTAAGCTTACATTTTCAGGTCAAAAGAAACGACATATTTAAACCAGCAATCACATCATGAGCATCTATTATCATGCTCTATATACAGTTACAAACTCCAATTATGGTAGTATATACAAAAATAAAGAAATTATCGAAATAGATCAGGAATAGCAAGAATTGTTGAAGCACAAATTCCAGAAGAATATGAAATTCGTTTTGAAAAAACACAAGAAATAGTAAGTCTCAGTAACAATCCGATACTTTCATTAAAATATGGAAGAAATTGAATAAAGAAAAGTATATCCCATAGATATTCTAAAAGGATTCTTGAAATTACTAACATTACTAGAATTGCAGAAAGAGTCTTTAACGGAACTGAATGAAAAAAAAAAGAAATCTTGTTACAAACAGGTGCCACGGCAAACCATGTCAAAGGTATTATATTGGATGGATTACCAATCTACGAAGGTACCTCATATACTTATAAGACCTCTGAAGGAAATAACTTTAGATGTACAAATATAGTGGATTTACCAATACAGTTAGATACAATAAGAATAACAGTCCCTTGGTATATTACAAATCACGAAAGTAATCAAAACCTAATCTTAGGAAATTTGTTCATTAATAGTCTAAATGACTACATCATAGGAAAAACTGGAATAGAAATGAGTTACAGAAATGAGACTTGTTTCTTCCCAAAAATCTAAAAATGCCCAAAGAAACATCTTTTCGGGTATCAGTCTTCATAGAAATAACTTTCTATGATACTAAATTAACAACATATTGTCAAATTGGCAATCGATCAGAAGCTAGTTTAGCAAAATTCTTTTTACTAAAAAACTTGGATATCAATAAAACTAACGTATCAATCATTGGTATTACAGGTGTCAAAGAACGACTATCACAACCAAAAGAAAAGGTAGAAATAATTTTAGTATCAAAATCACAACCAAAAGAAAAGGTAGAAATAATTTTAGTATCAAAAATTGTTCTTATAAATGAAATATTTGTCTATGATAAACTGGAGACTGATTTGTTGTTAGGAAATGACTTTCTCCAACAATTTCAAGATTATCATCAGACATTATAAATGAAAAGTCTCAAAACCCCTTGTGGACATTTTATCAAAGTCCCAAGAAAACAAAATTCATATATTCTTGAAAAAGAAAATGAAAATTATAAGAGAAAATATTTAGAAAATCTAAAGAAAATCTCTTGTAAATGTCTTAATTTAGAACATATAAAAGAAAATCTACAAAAATCTTATAGAAAAAAATCCCTTAGAAAAATGGGGAAAAGATCAAGAAAAAATGACTTTAATACTCAAAGACTCCAGTATCATCATTAGAATAAAACTTATGCTCTATAATGAGGATGATAAAATTGAATTTAGAACTCAACTCAAAGAATTAATCAACATAAAACTTATTCGAATGAGTAAAAGCCCTCATAACAGTCTAGCGTTTCTGGTAAGAAATCATGCTGAGATAAAAAGAGGAAAAGCTCGAATGGTCTTGCATATTTAACGGATATTTTATCTCAAATAAAAACAATCTTATAAACCTTGTCAAAGGGAAAACTTATTTTTCAAAATTTGACTGTAAAATTGGATTTTGACAAATAAAATTAACAAAAGAATCTACTCCATTAACAGCGTTTAGTACGCCTAATGGACACTACAAATGGATAGTAATGCCTTTCGGATTAAAAAATGACCCTCAAATCTTTCAAAGAAAGATGGACAAAATATTTTTCGAGAAGGATACCAATAATGGGGATGTGATGTATCAAAGATACATGGTATGCGGAAATTCTTATTTAGCATCATTTATGTTGTGTAAAGGTCATTTCTTTTTAATAAGTCTTTGGCATTTTTGTATTCAAAATACTCTTGTATTTTTATCATTTTTATCTCATGGATTGCTACAATCAATTTTATAGATTTTAGGCTTACAGATAAAAAAAAGTCTTTTCTAAATCATGTATAAGAGTCTTGTTTCTTACCAAAATCTAAAAATATCAAAAGAAACATTTTTTTCGGGTATCAGTCTTCATAGAAATAACTTTCTATGATACTAAATTAACAACGTGTAGTCAAATTGACAATTGATCTTCTTTTAATCTCATTTTGATTGAATTTCTTAATCTGTCTTTTTTTATTCTAATTGGTAGTAATCAGATGTGTTCATGTTATCTATTATTATTTTTGAATAGTCATGTATTATGAATTCAAGAGTATTTTGAATATAAAAATGTCAAACAACATATTAAAAAGGAATGACCTTTACAGCATAAATGATGCTAAATAAGAATTTTCGCATACCATGTATCTTTGATACATCACAGCCCCCTTATTGGTATGTTAGGTATCTTGATAAGTGAGTAAAAGCTTCTCCCGTCAGGGAAAAGTATTTTTATTTTCTAGGTATATGTAAAAATATGTATGGTTTGTGTGTGAAGATAATATTATAAAATAATGGTTTGTATATCTCTCTTCTCTAAATTCCCAGAATAGTCTTAGGTGAAGGTTTAGATCTTCAGCCTAAATTAGCGTGAATGATGTGACGTGCTTGATTAATATAAACATGATAATATTTTGATTCCCTATAGGTACTAAGTATTGTTAATTCTAAGGATGTAAACAGTCAGATAAAGACAAAAGACCCCAACACCTCTATTCCTATTTCTTTTCCCAGAAAAAACGTTTCTCCTTCCCCAAATTATCTTTCCCCAAACGCTTCACCCCTTTCCCATCATCTCTGCCAAAAAAATGCCATGGACCACCGAAAAACAACAATATTTAGAGGTCTCTAACATCATCTCCTCCCCCATCCATCATAACCCTCTTTTCCTATCACTTTTTCTGATAAGAAACTGATCCCTACACCTACATTTCTATTTTGGCTAACCTTTTGTTTAAATAATTTGAATTCGTGGTTGGAATTGAGCAACCAATTCAAAATCTAAAAAGTGATATTTGATTTCTTGACATCTAATTACAGCTCCGTCCCCAACGATTTTCAAAATTCAAATTCGACTCTGAAGTTCGATTTTGCCTATAAAAGGGTGGACGTCTTCCCCAGTAGAATTGCCAAGCTATCGCACCCTATTTCGAACAAGTCGAAACAGTTCACAACATAATATGGCTCTAGGTGGTACTCTGGAGACTCTTCAGGGTCGTGCTCGGGTGACATGTCTATTACCCTTCTATCTCTTGGGACATATATGTTAAAACCCATTTCAGAAACCTCCATGTGGTCTTCCCCTAGGTCTTCTTCGGGATCCTCTTCTAGGTCTTCTTCAGGGTCCTCTTTAGGATCCTCTTCTGGGTCTTCTTCTGGGTCCTCTTACGGGTCTTCTTCTTGGTCTTCTCCTAGGTCTTCTTCCTCAACCACCTGGATTAAACAATCGATGGATCCAGGAACTATTGATTGTACATGGGTGTAGTGAATCCCTCGCGAGGAAGCACTGATTCTCTAACCCGATCAATCCATTTGTTGTCTACAAACCCCCTGATCTCTTGTACATTTGGTTGAGTCATATGACTCACAGTAGTCCGCCAAGTGTAATATTCCAGCGTACACCAGCTTTCCTCTCTCATTTTTAAATCAACCATGTATTTCCATTCGGCTTGCAAATTTCTTATCCGCTCTAATGAGACTGAAATGAAGGCATTATCATGTAATCCTATAATCAACCATAGCGAAATGTCTTGGACAACTCCAAATTGTCGCACAACTCAAAGAGGTGCATATGGTTGAATGCCCCTTAGCCCAATCAATTCGATAAAGAACAAATACTGAGTCCTTCCAAATGACAATCCTCTTATCCAAGAAAACTTTCATTGGATGACATCTCTGGTAAGGTTGTTCAAAAATATGTGTCACTCTTCCTTTCATGTCGCCCCCGCCCAATATCGAAAGAGATCTTCGTGGCCTTTGATCATGTTACGTACGTCTATGCAATAATCCATTTGTGGATCACGACGATAGAAATGTTCTCTCGCCCAGATCTGTAGCAACATATTGCATCATTTGAATAAGTTTTACCCCCTCGTGCAGGTTGTCAATGAACGAAGTTCCTCGGCGAGGATCATAGGCACCAAAGAATATCTTTACGGATTGTTAAAAATGTTCATAATCATTGGCAATATATTAATGTCGACGAAATGGGGTCTTATCAGGAATACCATAATTCCCAAAAAAGCCATAATGAATACTCTTTGCCTTATATGTACTCATGCTCCACGAGTACATGCAAATTCATGTTGTTATTCATCATAACCTTCAAGTCATCCAAACCTTTGAAAGAAATAGTCTAGCTTAACCTTTCCGCCATCCACATATCTTAACGACGAAAATATATGCAGATCTAGGAGACTTAGAAAATCACCTGGACATATGGCTGATGGATCATCGGCAACCTTCCTCTAATTGGTAGTTCGGTAAAACTACTGAACTCCTCCAATGTGGGAGTGATCTCAAAATCCGAGAATTTGAAAGTTACTATGTTTGAGTCCTAGAACCTTATTAGCTGAGTAATGAAGACTTTGTCGCCCTGTGTCCCTAGAAGTGACAATAGTGCTCCCCAAGAGCCCTCAAATCTAATCCCCGTGTATTCTGTGGATGTTTCGCCACCAATTCTGTAGGAAAATATCATCTAGAAAAAAATCTTACTTTAGAAATAGGTCATGTTGCATAGCCTTAGAGAAGACAATATAAGATATTGTCGTTGCATTTAAGAATCTATCCACATGTCAATGAGTTTCTTCTTTAAAACTCGACGACATACATTTATGTGAAATTGATTTGAATGATCAAATCTAAAACATTTAACGAATTTGGAGCAAATAAACTTATGTCACCCTTTACCTTTCTTTCAGATAAACATCAACCAAAACTTGATGAATATCAAAATGGTTATTTCAGCGCCACACATTCTACAGAATTGGTGGCGAAACATCCACATAATACACGGGGCTGAGATTCGAGGGCACTTGACTTCTAGGAACACAAGGCGACAAAGTCTTCATTACTCATCTAATGGGAATCTGGGACCCAAGCACAATAACTTTCAAATTCTCGAATTTTGAGATCACTCCCACATTGGAAGAATTCAGTAGTTTAACCAAATTACCAATTAGAGGAAGGTTGCTGATAATCCCATCAGTCATATGTTCAGGTGATTTTCTAAGTCTCCTGAAGCTGCATATATTTTCGTCGTTGAGATATGTGGACGGCGAAAAGGTCAAATTAGAGTATCTCTTTCAAAGTTTTGAGCGTCTTGAAGGTTATGATGAATATCAGCATGAATTTGCATGTACCCATGGAGCATAGGTACATTTGAGGCCAAGAATATTCATTATCGCTTTTTTGGGAATCATGGTATTCCCGATAAGGTCCCATTCCGTCGACATCAAAATATTGTCAATGGTTATGAGCATTTTTACAATTCGCAATAATATTCTTTAGTGCCTATGATCCTCGCCAAGGTACTTCGTTCATTGACAGCCTACACGAGGGGGCACAACTTCTTCGGAGGATGCAATATATTGTTAAATATCTAGGCGAGGGAACATTTTTATCGTCATGATCCATAGATGGATTACTCCATAAACGCACGTAACAGGATCAAAAGTCACGAAGATCGCCTCTGATATTAGGCGGGCGCGCCGACAGGAAAGGAGGAGTGGCACACATTTTTGAACAACCATACAGGAAATGTCATCCAATGGAAGTTTTCTTGGATAAGAGGATTTGCATTTGCAAGAACTCGATATTTGTTCTTTATCGAGTTGATTGGGCTAAGGGACATTCAACCATATGCACCTCTTCGAATTAAGCGGCAATTTGGAGTTGTCCAAGACATTTCGCCATGGTCGATCATGGGATTACTTGATGATGCCTTCATTTCAGTCTCATTAGAGCGGATAAGAAATTTGCAAGCCGAATGGGAATACATGGTTGATTTAAACATGGGAGAGGAAAGCTGGTGTACGCTAGAATATTACATTTGGCGGACTAGTGTGAGTCATATGGCTCAACCAAGGGTACGAGGGATCAGGGGGTTTGTAGATAACCAATGAATTGATTGGGTTATGGGTTAGAGAATTAGTGTTTCCTCGCATGAGATTCACTACACCCATGTACAATCAGATAATTCCTGGATCCATCGATTATTTAATCCGGGTGGTTGAGGAAGAAGACCTAGAAGAAGACCCGAAAAATGACCCTAAAGAAGACCCAAAAGAGGATCCGGAAGAGGACCCTGAAGAAGACTCAGAAGAGGATCCTGAAGAGGACCCAGAAGAGGATCTCGAAAAGGACCCAGAAAAAGAGGTGGGGGAAGACCACATGGAGGTTTCTGAAACGGGTTCTAACATCTATGGTCCAAGAGATAGATGGGTAATATACATGTCACCCGAGCACGGTCCTGAAGAGTCTCCATAGAACTACCTAGAGTCATATTATGTTTTGAACTGTTTTGACTAATTCGAAATAGGGTGCGACACCTAAAACTTGCATCGTTGGTCCAATAGACTAGCATTGGTAAATGAAGGAAATGATCTTAGGCATGAATTTTTTAGAGTGAACTTAATTGCTATACCTTTGTATGACCACCTTGTGAGTGTGTGAACATAGCGCATTATTTGAGTGTAACCTTTTCTTTGGATTAAACATGAACACAAATGTTTAAATCGGTTGTTGAAATTGCTATATTTTTTCACCTATAACCTTCGTAAAGCATTTGTTTGAATAGTCAATTTAGGCCAAAAGCCTAAGTTGGGGGTGTGGTAAGAATGAGGAAAGGAACCGAGCAAGAAGTTCATGAAATTCGTCCTTGAAAACTTGTAACGAAAAATATGGAACCCCTACAAATATATTTTTAAAAAAAGTGAAAGAAAAGAGAAGAAAGAAAAGAAATGATAAATGTGTATCAGTTGTGCATTGTTGTGGAAATAAAAGGGTATCCGATGTGCTATACCAAAATTTTTGTATGCTATGAATAGGCCAAGGATGAGTTGTGAATATGAAAAGAATGAAATAAAAGGAAAAGCAGTCTTTGAGCCATGATTCGTAAAGGTAGAGTTACTAAGCCGAATGATCATACATTTACCCTCAATCTTATTACAAGCCTTAAAAGACCTTTTTGACCTTGCATAAGCCAAATGATATGTTGGTTGGAAAATACGAGAAAGCCATGGGTAAAATCATGCATGTTTTTCTCATTGGGAGTGTGAGAGTTAATTTCGACTCCTTAATTTTAGTCTTTGATTGGCTTTGTGAGAGCATGAAATCATTCTTGATGTGAGGACATTCGAATACTTTTGTTGAGCATTAATTTGCATTTTAAGTGAGCATTTGTAAGCAGGAACTCTAATTGATGATTGCAAGTCCTAGTTTGAAACTTTGAATACACAATTGAACATTACATGTTTGAATTGAACCTCGTGTGCACTTTTATGTTGAATCTCAAGGAGCACTACTTATAGACATCCATGTTGACCTGATTGATCTTGTGTTTTACATGAGGACAAAAAAAAGTTTAAGTTGGGAGTGTCTATGAGTCGAGAATTTTGACTCAAGTAGGGTTGATATTTAATGAATTAGTGTCCTCAATGTCTATTTTGTGTTCATAACTGATGTTAAATTATTTATGTGCAGCCATGAAGACTTAAGAACAAGGAAAGGACATTACATTGTGAAAAGAAACGAAAAGGTTGAAAAAGCTAAAGAAGAGGAAGGCTGGAGCTCACAAAAGCCACTCGGCGACTCACTGAGTGAGCTTTTAGCTCACCAAAAGGTCCATCGATTTGGCTCATGAACTAAGCCAACTCGGCGAACGAAAGGCACTTCGACGATGCGCCGAATAGAATGGCGAGCTCGAGCCAGCTCACCTAAATGAACAGAACAAATGTATGCTTCTGTCAAGTCCAAATGACGAGAAGGTGTTCTCATCAGCGGATCGTTTGGCGATCTTGACTAACTTCGCCGATGGGACTGCGTATTAAAATTTTGAGAAGTTTTTGGAAACATATCAATTAATTTTTGAAAAGAGAAAATAGGGTCTCACACAGATTTTAGAGATTTTTACATACTTTAACAATATTGAATATTCTTGGAGATGGTCTTGAGCTTAAATATTGAGATTTTAAGGTTTTAATCTTAATTTTGGCATTGAGCATTGCAGATTTTGTCATTCCAATTGAACATCTTTTTGATAACTATTTCTTACTTTTTGTTATGATATGTTAAACCCCCTTTTCTTAGGGGTGTGAGGGTCTATACTCATCTACATAGGAGCTGAAGAAGAAAAGGACCAACATGAAATTATATCCATGCAATATATCCACAAAACATCAAATTTAAAAACAATTGAACATAAAATCAACCAAAAGGGCCAAAATAAAAAAAACTTACAGCGCCAGTAGATTCATCAGCTTCTTGAAAAAGATGATGAGAAAGTGAATAGAAAGTGAGAGGAAAAGCAAAGTGGAAAGGAGAAGGGACAGAAAGCTGGAGAGAGAAAAAGTAAATGTTAACATACATATGCTAAGCAAATAGGTCCACAAAAAGTAAAATGCCAATGAAATAGATACACATTCATAGTACAACTCAATTAGTACAATTTTATTGAAAAAATGCTTCTGTTGAAAAAGGACAAATTTTACCATACAATTCAAATAACATGTTGTACAATTAAATATGGCAGTTTTGGTCCTTTTCTTGTTGACATATATATAAGGATAATATGGTTAGGATTATGTTAAGAAATTAATACTTTTCTTATCTTTGTGGAAGTATGTGTTATGTGATAATTTTAATATCTAAAACAATTTAAAATTACTTAAAAGAAATGTCACTTAATTTTTTGAAAAATTAAGAATATTTAATTTAAAAATACTCTAACAGATTAAATCTTTATAAATTCAGAGAAAATAAATAAGAGGTTCTCATTTATACTTCAAGACAGTTTTTAAAGCATTTGAATTGTTCGTTAACACGTGATTATCCAATGACTTGATTAAAATATTTTTTGACTATTTTTTAGGAAAATAATTTAACACAAAAATAATCTACAAATTAACTTTGAGAAAATAATTAAATAAAAAACATTTTTTCATTTTTAAGAAAAAGGAACCTAGAAGGAAACATTTAAATGAAATTGCAATTTAAATCATTTTTAAAAATAATAATTTAAATCAATTTAATCTATAAATCAAAAAATCATTTTAAACTAATTCAAAACAAATGAAAGT
The DNA here is from genome assembly GCA_036250505.1 of Solanum acaule. Classification (NCBI taxonomy): domain Eukaryota; kingdom Viridiplantae; phylum Streptophyta; class Magnoliopsida; order Solanales; family Solanaceae; genus Solanum; species Solanum acaule. Next base: position 46,933 of record JAJOOR010003583.1, read on the forward strand.
TAGGACTATAAAACATTTGAATAAGTAAATAATGGACACACAAGTTGATAAAGTGGAATTTATCAAAAATAATTCTATTTTTTGACGAATTCGACTAAGTTAATTAAAATATTTCAAAGTTCAAGTAAAAATAAAATTAGTCAAAACAAATTAAAAATGGTATTAACAAGAACTTGTAACCATAAAAAAGAGATGAAGGCACACGATCGGGACAACCACTACCTTTACCTCACAACACGACTAATGTATTTATGATCTTAACCAAAGCGCTAAATCATTCAGAGCAGAGCAAATTAAATTACTTGACAATGAATCAATGGATCAAACCACCACCATAAAATACCAAAGAAAAACTCCATTAATATTCTGGTTTCTACTCACTATTCAATGATCCGTGGGAAGCGAAGCTAAGAAAACACTAAAATGAGGAGCTGAATGCATCGAAAACAGAACTCACAGCATACAACACACCATATTGAAAACAGAATACAAGAGGAGACCAAGTTACCTTTTTTTGAGGCAGCAAACTGAGAACAAAACGAGCCAACGACTTCTTACACCGATTTAGACTTAGACTCGAGCAACAGACAGGCAAATTTGAACCAACCTCAATCAAAGCCTTTCTCAGGACTTAGAATTAGAAAATCGTTTCGAAATTTCTTAAGTGTAAAACGACTATTGCCCAAAGAACCAACCTCAAAACCTTGTCCTCATCCCTTGAGCATAGGAAACTATTTATGGGAAAAATTGGGGAGATTTAGGGGTAAAATCCATTGGATTTTTTGAATCTCCTTGTTTCTTTTCGAGGCAACAGTAGAAAGGAATGGGGAGTTGTTGTTGCTCTGAAACTCCGCAAAAAGAGGAAAAAAGGAGACGTGAGGGTGATGGGTCTGTACGACTGAGGCAGAAAAGAGGAGGAAGACGCGGAAAAGCTCTGAGCGCCAGCTGCTCCGCCGTTTGGAATCGCTGCCGATGTTGACGGGTCAGAGTTGCAGCTTTTTCTGGTTTTGAAGGCCTGATGCGTATGAAGAAGACGAGCATTGGGTGCTGTTTGGCAGAAAATAATTGGGCTGGGAATATTAGTATTGTGGGCTGATGATCGGAACGGGTCTTTTGTGTGAGAGGAGTTGGGCTGATTTTTGGTCTTAAAGAAAAGGTTTGGAGTAAAACCAAATGGCTAGAATTGTAATTAACGAATAGCCAAATAAAATTGATAATTTATCCGATTGAATTAAGAATGTAGCCAAACTGTATAAATTGCAGCAATTTATATAAATTAGACGCTAATTTATCTGTGTCTATTAAAATTGAGTTTATATATGTATATGTATATGCTCTCCGTGTTAGGCTTGTCACTTGTATATGTATACATAAATATAGGTGGAATCTTTATATAAATACAAATTTCTATTAGTTGTAATTTGTATATGTATATGTTCTATATGTTAGGCTAGTCAATTGTATATATATCTTGCATTGCACAAGGAGTGATTCTCATACCTTTATATAATTGTTTTAGGTCTAGATTTGCATGACTTTAAAATACACCACTAAAAATGAAGATTGTTTTGTTATGTATCCAACATCTCTTGTATTTCGTCACTAGGATATTTCAATAAACCAATCTGATTTCCTGAAATGCATAATCAAGTGAGCAAATAAACAAAATAATCAATGAGGTGAATGTGTATTTTCACATTTTCAATAACTTTGTAAAATGTCCCACATGACAGAAATAGCCAGTGCCTTTACAAGTAAAATGTACCTCTTATAGTACTTTTTTTTCATCCTCTTATAGTTTGGTTACAAGTTGAAATTATTCTAAGGTATACTTGCAACTCCACCTACTACTACCTTACTATAAAAAACACCAACTATAAGATGGAACTTCTCAAACTAACTTGGATAAAACTTTATATCTAAATGGTGAGTATAACATTATGATGAACTTATGTATGAACTTTGATTTAGGCACAATAGCATTTCATTCTTCTCATCCTAAGCCGATAGCGATGTCTTTCGTTCCTTAAATCAATCAGTTTAAATCAAACCTGCAAATCAAACACACAAATATAAGTGCAATTCAAGAATTAGAATGCTTCATGTATAGTTTCTAGCAAGATTAATTCATATACTTTGTACTTCTCATAGTACACCACAGAAGTTAGATATATCAATCATGACTAGTTTGTTTTTTTTTCCATTAAAGTATCAAGCTAAGATGGCATCTTTCTTAAACTTTTTTTTTTGTCTGTTTCACCTAAAACTTATAAGTAATAGCTACTCCCCATGTGCATGGTTCAATCACCAATTCAATGTATTCTTTAATAGTATTATTCATATACATTGACCATGTCAGGTCACCTAAAAGATAACTACAAGTAACTGCTTATTATAGTGGAACAAATAACCGAGAAAATAAGGTACTTCAACAAATCATAATACTTGTAATATAGTAAGGAAATAAAAAGGCAGAACATTATTGTTGACTTCATATGTAGCAGAAATTCAAATGCAAAAAGGTCATGCTTCATTATCTGCATCTTTGTACTATCATTATATATCACCCAAATGATAAATCAAAGGTCACTTCAGCTATAACCTATGTTGTTCGGACTCTTAAAAAGTGTTTGTCAGGTCCTTTAAAATTTATGCATCTTTGGAGGATCCGATACAGTCTAATCAACAAAGGTTATACCCAAGATTTCTAATTTGGCATAATACATAGATAGACATCTTAACTTTACCTCAACTCGCAACTAAACAGTCCGGACTTTAAAAAATACACATCAAGACACTTTAACTTAATTTTAACCCCGTAAACAGCCTAACTTTTAAAATGCACATCTAGACACATTCTCAAAGTGTGCATTTTCAAAGTTAAGATGTTCGCGAGACACACTTGTGTCAAGATGATCACAATGAAAGCTGGGATGTTCAGCTGCCGGTGAAGGCCAAGTTAAAGTGTCTGTCTATGTATTATGCTTTCGAATTTATTCACAGTTGTACTAGCTTACCAGTTAAACAAGGTGATGCCACATTTTGGTGTAGCACCATTTTCAATCTGCTTTAACCTCAAAGATCCACAAGAAACCTTAACTCTAATTTTCCAACTCTTCCATCCTTTATATCCAACACCAATATCAGTACTCACATCAACAGAAACTCTCAAATTCTTGTTCTTGAATCCATTCATAATCAATTTCCCAATACTGTCATCATACAACAACTCATTCGATTTCATAACGAATTTAACAACTTTAACCTTCCTATTCTCCAGCACAAAACCAACAACTTCACCTGCACCCATGTTTACGTCGTTTTCCCCTTTCAAATCCACTCTAGTATCACCATACACAATCTTCAGCTCCCCATTTGGATTTTTTAACTCCACCCCAAGTGCTGATTGTGCATTCAATCTTTGCCCATCCTGGCTTTCACTAACATTGAATTTAGTAAACTCAAGAGATCTTAAATGGAAAACAGGGAGTTTTGGATCAAACCAAAGGTAAAACAAACCACAAGCAGATACTAATAAGAGTAACAAGATTAGTATAATCAAAAAGCAACAACAAAAACATCTGCAACAACAACTTCTGTTTTTCTTCTTTTGTGCATTGAATGAAGGTGGAAGATTAACTTTTCTTGGTGGCATTTGGATTGGAATTGTAGGATCTTTGAAGCCTGGTGGCTTCTTTAATGGTTGCATCTGTGACATTCTTGAATCCAAAAAAAAGACCCCTTTTTCTTGATTCTTGATTTATAAGTAAATCTTTATGAATTATGAAAAGAGAAATGTTACATTAAATCAAACAGGTTATGTGCATAAAAGGGTAAAGTTTGAATCTTGATGAATATGAAGAATCAAAATCAAGATCAAGATTATATGATGTAGGAATTAAAGAAAGGATTTTGGGGATTGGAAAAAAGAATAAAAAGATAGATGTTTTGTGGGGTTATGGAGGTGGAATTTGGAAGTGTGTGTATGTTTAAGACAGAGAGAGAAATGTGATGTTATTAGCGTTTGTATATAATTTTAATTTAATAAATATTATGGAAGATAAATATGCTAAATTTTTTATGTTAACTCTTTTTTTAAAACATCTTAGAAAATTAAAATTTTAGTTTAAAACATTTTTAAAAATCTATAATGCAATCCAAAATTCAAGTTCATATGAATAAGTAAACTATTACTAAAAGATAATGTTAAGTGAATTTTTTTTGAAGGAATTAATTGGAGTTGTGAAAGATGTTGAACATAGGAATTGTGTTAGCATATATATATAAAAAAAAAAATCAGAAAGATAAGAACTATTCTTTTAATATTTTACTTTTTTTCCTATGGATTTGGCTTTTGGATCGGATCAAGTCAAGTTTTTCAATTGAATTTTTCTTTATTAGATTATTATTTTATTTTTTTAAAAGTTAGCATCGAAAAGTTTAGCATTTTCCGATTTTGTGATTCTTTAGTTATAGTATTTCAAATTTTAGTGATGTTAAGTTAAGTGACTTTTATAAAAACAAGTGATAATTATGCGATCATATGTGAAATTTACCCTTAGCCGAATATTAGGCAAGAACCCCAATTTTTTTTAAAATAAAAAATAAAAAATTGCAAGAACTACCAATTGCCAACTAAGGGAAAAAAGTCTGATTTTTGATCGAAAGTACTGTAACAATCTCAAACTTTGGGCAGGATCTATTATCCCTGCATTATAAAGATATATAAGTGTATTGTACAAGTTACTATTTATAATGATGCAATATTTATGATATTCACATGGGCTCAATCTTTAAAATACACTATTAAATAATTGAAGGAATGATAAATGCTGCCCAAAATTTGGAATTGTTACAATAATATCGATCAAAGTTCAAATATATTTCGAATTTTTTTTTTGTGCTAACTAAATGTTGTATTGTTAATGTTGAATTTTATGCGAAAACCAAAATGCTAACCAAATGTTGTATTCTTAATGCAAGACATCAGATAGAGCATTATCCTTACAATATCTTCTTAAGGGAGGACCAATATTTCTACTCAAAATATAATATATAATTTTTTAGAGGTAATAAATATACATATTAATAAAAAGTGTTAAAAAATTTTATCGACGTTAGTTAATTGTAGTTAGATCTAGTGTCGTAATAGATTTTAATGACATTTATAAAGAGTGTTAATATGCAATTGTCACTAGTAATTACCTCTAAAAGAATATATTTAACAACAATTAAACTAGTACTTCTAATTAATTGCAGCTAAAAAATCAGTTTTAGTGTAGCGTCATTATCATGTCAAGAGGCACAAACTTAAAGTAGCACTAAGAAGTCATTTGATATGAGGTATAAGGTATAATAATTCCAGAGATAGAAATATAAGACTATTTTATCCTGCGTTTAATTGGAGGTATTATGCAATCCTGAAATTATTTATCCTACCATATATACTATAGTGATGAAATAAGTTATTTCATATACATAATGAAATAATTTATTTCGAAATTATTAATTTCAAGATAACTTGTTCCTAACTAAACGACCGCAAGATGAATATAGCAATGGATACTTCTCCTTACCTAAAACTCAAATATCACTCCCTCTCTCTCACAAGCAAAAAGGACTACTCTTCTCTTTTTTAATATTTTATTTAAAACAAAGATGGTTGACATGTCTACATTTGAGCCTCGAAAATATTTTCCAAATAAATTCATACCCTCCCACTTTTAGGTTGTAAGTTGCCTTGTCCATTCTATAAAGTGCATAATATAATATGAATTATTTATTCTAATGTTTGCAATTCTAAAATCTCAAAATTCTTACAATGTAAAAATAATTGTGATAATGTCTGGGCAAAATTGCAAAAATAAAATTAAAAAATAGTGATATTTAACACTAAATTTATAAAACTTTTCCCACAATGGGAACAAAAGACCAACTGTCTCTCCTTCATGTTTTTGTTTGTTATTAAATTATTTTCTATTTGGTTCTGGCAAATCTCATTATAATATTATTATCTTAAATGAAAATGAGTTGTCAAAATCATTTTCAGCATCTAAATTTTATTTTAGGTGAGACATATTTCGTGGGGAAGCTAAGGTACCAGAAGGAGGTTCATCCTATCCCTTTTAATCGAAATCGAAAAACTAGACGATATATATGGCTAAAATTCACGAGATTATCTATGTCTTTGAGTGTCACCGACTCTATATCATCATAGTAAGTGTGACGTAGTTATTACTTCCTACTTCTTTCAATAGAAATATCAATTTTAAGAAGGATCGGAAAAAAAAATTGGAAAATATTTTTATCTCCATACCAAACACACCCTTAAGTTGCTGTGGCCATTTGGAAACTGTCGTTATTCTGCTAACTGCTAAGGAGATTCGAATTCCTAAAAGTAATGTAAACCAATTTGATATAAGTTATATATTTGTAATTTAGTCCACATATTATGCAATAATTGATGTTTGGTCCAACAGATAAAGCCTTATGTTCATAAAAAGAAATTGTTAAAGAATGACAACAACGGAACTAATGAGATGTGTGGACTCCTTATAGGGTTGGACAATCGTCCTTCCTTTGAGCTTTTGGGGTATGAGTTAGGCCTAAGATTTAATTTAATCCTGTATCAGAGCATGACACATCTCACCCTATGTTGGACCCCCGAAATGAAACTTGTTTACGCACCAGATGCTAAGCATTGAACATGAGGTCAGGTGTTAAAGAATGACAAAAGTTTCACATTATTAGTTAATGATATGGGTGGACTCCTTATAATGCTTGGACAATCTTCCTCCCTTTGAGTTATCTTTTGGGATATAAGTTAAGCCTAAGACTTAATTTAACATGGTATTAGAGTCAAATTGTCACGACCCGAGTCTACACCCTGGACGTGGCCGGCACTCGAAGACCATTGCTGGTCCCCAAGCGAACCCTCATCCTGGCTGACTACAAGCGAAAGACTAGCTTAAGCATGCAAAAGCTTAAAATTGAAATAAAAGTTCATAAAACTTAAATACAAACTTTAAATCCAAAGAAAACTCTGTATAATAAAAAGGCAACTTTAGTCTTTAAATCATTTAATAAAATAAATGATACAGACTTTTCAACTATACTAACTATCTATGAAGCCTCTAACTGTTAAAGATGAAAGTCGGGACAAGACTCACGACATCCGAACAACTGATATAACTGAAAGGTAAATGAAATCCTCCGGAAACAAGGAGGCTCACCATAGATAACTCGAACTCCCGGATGTATCATTGAAGCTCCTGTTGATGATCTTGAATACCTTTGTCTGCATCATGAGAAAATACAGGCCAAATGGCTCAGTATGTGGAATGTACGAGCATGTAAGGGGAATTCTAAAACATAAACATAAGCTTGAAACTTGATAAAAAGGAAACATATTTATCTCTTCTCAAACTTTCTCAACTCAAGGAATACTCAAGGATACTCAAAACTACTCAAACTTACTCACCTCAGAAGTATTCAAGGATAAGATACTCCACTCAGAGATATGATATTCGACTCAAAGATATGATATTCGACTCTGGATACTCAACTCTGGATACTCAACTTTGAATACTCAACTCAATATGACTAAACTCATTTCAATATAAAGCAATTTAAAACAAGTGCAATATAAAGAAACAAATTGTTTAAAAACATATTATCAACTCTATGTGTATGCAAAGATACAACATAACTTTGAAATGTATGTAAAAATACAAATAACCTGATGTATATAAAATACAAAATATTGTTGTGGGAGTTTCTCTAATCGACAACCATCACATAAGAGCTATTGTGATGATACAACGATCTTCCTCACGCTGCCAGCGCATCCTATACCCGGCCAAAGGTATAAGACCTGAACTGCCTAATGGATCCACTAGTCTATTTCGAAAAAGGTTCATCTAAAAAGTATGACCCTTTATAACCCATGGTGGCTACATGGTTTATGGAGGCTGTGAGTTGTCTGAACTCTCCCCCATATCGGTGCTCAATACTACTCCCAAAAATATACTAGCTCTTATGTTTTAAAAACATACTTCTTTCTACTGATTTGAGATAATTGCTCAAAAACTTAGCTCAAAGGTTATTTTGGAAATCCAGTTTCCTCTCTTACTTCATTTAGAAAGCGATTACTCTTTTCTGAAAACTAGCCCGAAAGCTCTTTGGAAATCTCAGTTTCCGTTCTTATTTAAATGTGAAAACATTTATAAACTCTTTGGGAATACTTAGTCCCCATATACTTTTGAAGAAAAAGGACTTCAAACTTTACTATTTACTCTTTACTAAACTCAAAACTTAAGTCTTAAAACAAAGTTAAAACGTTTGTAAAAGACTTCTTAAAATATGGTTCATACCGAATTATGGACATGAACTACTCAATGCA